>CM069905.1:124773311-124963311 GCA_036172215.1 Camellia granthamiana
CTTCAAACTTATTATGTGTTTTATGTATGTTTGAGCGATAAACACGTGTGTCCCCCCCAAGTGTCCGAAGCATATCCTGTTATAAGAACATTAAAAATTATAAGAACATAGGGTCGCGTGGAGAACAAAGATTCATGTAGCCGACCCCATTTGATGGGACTTAAGGCTTGGTTTGGTTTGGTTTGGTTGAGGTTTGGATGCTTGGCCGACATATGTTGGGGAATGTAGTGTTGCTGTCAAGTTTGGCCCTAACTGTTGATGGGGCACAATTAATTGTTTCACAATAAATGCTACTTCATTTTACTTTACGGCAGCGTGTATGATGTACCAACCCCATCGTTATTATTACTTGATCCCTTATTGCTTATATGTTTACCCCTTTGATGAGGTTGTTGAATTAAGAAAAACAGTGATTCAAGCAAAATCAAGCTGGATTTTTCTTTTGAGCGGCTATTGTTAAATATAGTTATTTCATTTTCTCCCCACAAAAAGTACTGTGATTTCCTTCCAAGGCAAGGTCATACATGATGCTAGCTTCTTCCAGATGATGTCCTTGTTCCCTCCTGCATGTTCACTTGGCACTCTGCCCGTCACATGTTGACTCCAGGGCCATGCAAATCTACTAAAAAATGCTAGTTATTGCATTTAGTGCCAATTAATTTAAAGAGATAGTCTGGTGTGTGGACAGCTGTATTTTGAGTGTTGCTGCTTCTCATGGATTTGTTTGTGTGCCTACCTTTGTGCATGCATGTTTTTGTATGTGCTAGTGTGTTGCGCGCTTCAAATTGGAAGGGTGTAATATGTAAAGTTTTATTTTTTTGTTGTCTTTTTTGATTTGCTCTTCTTGCTGCTTATAAATTCCAGCATGTTGATGTGCATGTTTGTGAGGGTGTGTGCACGTAGGGATGATCATTTTGACCTGAACCATGGGGACCTAACCCTACCCGATGTGAATGGGGCGGATTTTACCTGATCCATTGAGGAGATGGGGTAGGGGCGGGTGTCTTTTTCCGCACCTGAAGCAGGGGTGGGGCATGTATCATCCAACCTATATATATCCATCCTTTAACTGTTGAACTACTTGGAAGTCTAAAAATCTAAAAGAAAGTCCAAAGACTACAACTGCACATCTTAGAAGACATAGAAGTTTGTAAAAGTCAGACCATAACGTAATAAAAACTCACAGAAGAGCAGCGTAGCTAGTAATTCTCTCCCAGACTTCCCCTTTAGTTTTGAGATAGCATTCCTTTAGATTTTTGTTAGCCTATTTTGTTAACAGGTATATTAATAGGTTCTAACAAGTTCGATTAACAAATTCTATAAATTGGGTTATGTATTGTGAGCCAATGCCTGAAATATTGATTACCAAACAGTGTGATGAGCCAAAAACATCATCACTGTTTCTTGAACCTTTGAATTTGGTTTAGTTGCTCAGGTTACTGGGGCTGGGTTCGGATGCCAATGTGCAGGGGGCAGGGGAAAAACCTCTGCTCCTTTGAAGGGGGGGGGGGGGGGGGGGGGGGGGGGGGGGGGGGCATAATACCAAATCAGATAAAAATCCACTTCATTGCCATCTCTATGTGCACATATGTTTTCTTGTAATTGCGCGCTAGAATTGAAGTTGGGGGCATATAATGTCAAGATGTGCCATAAATATGTTTTGTTTTCCTTTCTTTCTTTTTCTTCTCTTAATTTGGTTGTTGTTCTTGCAGATATGAAATATTCCAGTTTCTGGTAAATCTTTATACTGAGAGATTCACTCAGTGGCTGAGACTGCTTAGTGAACGCGCAAATGATCTAACAAATTTAGAAATTTTAAAGGTATTATTTCTATATTTTCTATTCTAGGCTTGAAATATTGTCAACATTTTTTAATGATCTCAAATATGGAAACTTGAATAAGGGCACCTTTTTTTTTTCCCTACAGCAGTGCATGCATAAAAAACCTGCATGGTGAAATGACTACTTCCCATGTCTCAACGTCACAGCCATACATCATTCTAGTTGGAGGGATGCACAATGTACTCTTGTTACATCATCACTTTATTAGATCCAAATATGTTTACTAACTACAGTGGAAATTTATTATGACTTTCAATATGCATGGAATTATGAATCACCATCTATACTTTTACAGATCGATTTTGACACAGTTTATTTTATATGGGACAAAAGGCTGTTGGAGATGGTGATTCATAATTCCATAAGAGTATGGGACAAAAAGCTGTTTGAGATTTTTTGCTATGTTGATTTATTCTGATTTGCATATCACCAAAAAACATTAATAGCATCTGTCTTCATAATTTGTGGCACTATAGTTGAAAAGACAGCTAAAAAGTTATTGTGGAATGAAAAATATAAATTTATTACACTTTGGATTGTAATTCCTTTTAATCAAGGAGTAAATATTCTTCCTTGTTCAAGATTTTCTCATTTTGCTATGCATTTGCTGTGTCATGAGTTTCAAATTATATAATGATTCTATGTTTCATCTTATCTAATTATCGTTTTATCTTCTTTATCATCTTATCTAATGAAACTTTACTTTGTAAGAGTTTCTCATTTTGTGGTTTTGTGAGCTTCATTTTACTTTGTTGTTCTTTTCTAGTTGTAATTTCATTTTGTTGATTATTCTTATTTATTGCAATTAGGTGACTGGTTGGGTGGTTGAATATCAAGAAAATCTGATTGGACTTGGTGTTGATGAGTCATTAGCTCAAGTTTGTTCTGAGAGTGGTGCAATGGATCCCCTCATGAACGCATATGTTGAAAGAATGCAGGCTACAACAAGGGTATCTATAATTTATCTGATAGCATTACTGGTTTATTACGTGGTTTATGACATTGCTCAGATCTCATATCTTTCCCTCTGCTTTTTGCTCTTATTGTGTTTTCTAGAAATGGTACTTGAATATCCTTGAGGCCGATAAGGTACAGCCACCAAAGAAAACAGAAGATGGAAAGCTATATACACCTTCTGCTGTTGATCTGTTTAGGATCCTTGGTGAGCAAGTACAAATTGTTCGGGAAAATAGCACTGATGTCATGTTATACCGAATTGCTTTGGCCACTATTCAGGCAAGTTCAGCTTTTCAAGTTTTACCTAAAATATAAACCATATCGAAAGGGAGGACATGTTCTACTTCTAGTTGAGGACAGTTGTTCCATTGTTGTCTTCTTTTTGCATAATATATTGATCTGCTTTTCTTGCATATTCTTGATAAACCATCCTTTATATGGGAAAAATCAGGTTCAATTGTCAACCACCCCTATTTGAAATAGGACTGACTAGTCTTTAACCATGACTGAAAGTTTAACCCTTGATGTTGTTTTTTGTATTGGTTGTAGCTAAATTTTACATGTTTGTGATCATTTGAATATGCTTATTTGATTCTCAGGGTTTGTAGAGTTGTTAATATATATCTTTTTTCAAAACTTGTCATGCATCTATCTTGAGGCCTGTCTTTTAACAAGTTGAAGTTACTTGTAGATCTTTCTCATTCATGGCTGCTTTGACATGCGTGTTCCTTGCAAGTCTTTGTGGCAGCCGAATTATCCTTTTCTTCCTGTCTTCCAAGTAGATGGTGTCACTTGGATTTATGGTTTTTATTACCCAAATCTTCTATCAACTTGTACTGCATCTTCTTGGCATGAAGTTTATCTGTAATTTTTTTCCCAGTCCTCTTTAAAATATTAAAATATTTGGTTCAGTTCACTGTCACACTTGCATTAGATGTGTTAAAACCCAGAAGTTCTTACATGTTTGATCAATAATTTTGTTGGCCTGAGACTCACGGTATCAAAGCCTATGCAAAGTGACATTTTTTTTATACAATGAGAACTTAAATTGTTTTAGATTACTTTTCTGCTTTCTTTCTTTCTTTCTCTTTCCTTCTATTTTGAAATTAAAAAAATTGTACCATTATGGAATATTTCAAAATATCACAGTATCTTTTCCAGAGCTCAAGGAATCTGAAATTGTACATGAATTTTAGTTGCAATCAGTTTCTTGTACTATCATTGGCTGTGCAGCTGAACTGTTACACATTGATAATATTGACTAGAATGAATGTAATATATTTTGAGATCCCTGTAGCACAAAGGGGAGCAATGGTTCTAACTTCTACGTGTATGACTACTCTACCTGTGAGATGCTGACATGGTTTAAACTCATTTGTCTGGTGGTGGTTTTCACCAGCGTCTACCATTGCTCTTCTTGATTACCATGTGTTTTTTGACTTCTTATATCTACTAGCTGTTAAAAACATGTTCCATATGTAGAATATACTTCGATTGAATCTCTGTACACAATGCATCTCAACAGGTAATGATTGATTTTCAAGCAGCTGAAAGGAAGAGACTTGAAGAACCTGCCTCTGAAATTGGTCTAGAACCTTTATGTGCAATGGTATTCAAATTTTGTAGATTGGTAGCTGATGGTCATATAATTTATTCTTTTCAAAAGATAGTACCATTTATATTTCACTATTAACATTATGAGTTGGCAGATTAACAACAATCTGCGTTGCTATGATCTTGCCATGGAGTTGAGTAACAGCACTCTTGAAGCTCTTCCACAGAGCTATGCTGAGCAGGTTATGTTACCTTAAAACCTTTTTTTTTTTTTTTTGTTACTTTGAATCACTTCATTCTCGCATTCTTTCCTTTTATGTCTTGCTAGTTCATTTCTGGGCCTTCTGGTCATGCAACTTTGTGCCAATTTTGGCAGTACTTTTCTTGGTAAAACTTATTTCATGTATTATTATGAAATGATTACTCGTTCCCCATATTATATGCATGAAAATGAGCAATCAGTCTGGCGAGCATTTCCTAAGGGATGTCTATAGCAGCACCAGATCTGTTAAGGGTCTTGTACTTTCTAAATACCGCTTGAATTTGATATGCTATATTGGGAGTATAAATTCTATGCGTTGAAGATTGCAAACATGTATCTTGATTCCTTTTTTGTTTTGAAATTGGTTTCTTTATCACTTCCACAGATTAATTTTGAAGACACTTGCAAAGGTTTCCTGGAGGTTGCAAAGGTATGTTAAGCTTACGCCTACAACCTTCAAACTGTTTGAAGATTGTAATCAGCTAATTATGTGCCCGAGGTTTTATTGTGGTTGCCATTTCCATTCTATTGATGGCAATGCTGAGCCCTTAAAAATATGTAGTTTAATGTCCTCGTAGATTTTTTTTCTTGTTGCTGTTTGTCGGTTTCTTCTAGTGTTTCTTTGCTTTAAATGGTATTAAACACTTTACAGATGGGTTGGTCCAGAGGCTTTTAGCAGAGGTCTCCCAGTTAAAATGGTTAATTAATTCTTGTTAGTTGTTTTGTGCCACAATGGTGTTGGTTTTTGCATCTGTGATTGATAGTTGCTTTTATATGGATTGGTGGTTTGAGAAAATTGCATAGTTCAAATTGGAGCTTTTACGTAAGTGGGATCCATTTGGTTGGCTGGTCAGGGGTTCTTGTTTTAGGTGAAGTGATATAGAGGTTGAGAAAAGCATAATATTGCAAAATAGTTTTTTTTCCCCTGTTAACTTGGAGAGTTCTGTTGTTGACTTGATTTATATAACATCTTCACTCATCTTATTGAAGATACAATCCTAACTACTTGGGGTTGGCTTTGATTTAGCAATTTGCATTAGCTAAGTTGATGGCCTTAATTGAACCATTGGCCATCATATCTTCCCACTAACCCCTCTACCAACATTCTTTAAGCTTCCTTTCTACCCTGTGATGCCTTCAACTTAAAACAAGGCACTGTTTACTGGTTACCAACATTAAGTTTTGAGAATCATTGGTAACAAGGATGCCTATTTCGAGATGTAATCCATAATGAAATAATTTACATTATTTTTATTTCTTTTGCAATAAAAGCATGCCAACCTTCCATGAATACTTCATTACTTCCTTGGTAGAAAATTATCTCCACATAGATAATGTAAATTTTCCCATCTCAGTCTAGACAAATTTCCAATTTCATGTTTTGAAGATTTATATCTGGTGGATATGTGGTCGTGTTTTATTTGGCTTGCACCATACATCCTTCTGGAAAATTTGTATTTCTAGAAAGGTTACCACTGGTGTGGTTAATAATAATATATACCTAATTCTTCCTTGATGGTAGGAAGCTGTGCATCAAACTGTTAGTGTTATCTTTGAAGATCCAGGAGTGCAGGAATTACTCGTCAAGCTCTATCAAAAAGGTGAATAAATTTTTATCACTGTACTTTTTCTTTTGTTATTATCTCGTAGTTTTCCATATTCTACCTAAATTCTCTACAATTGCCTACTACATTATGGGTAGTGCAGAGTACCTTACATTTTTTGTTTTTCAGTTACACTTGAATAACCTTCCATCCCCTTTCCAATTCCTAAGAAAAATAGTTACACTAGACTATGTTGTATTTGTTTGGCTTCCACTTTTAACGTTTCTAGTTCAGTAGTTGATATGTATCTGTCACCAAAGAGAGGATGGGATGAATCAACTTTTTATTTCTCCAGAAATAGTTATGTTGGCATTTGAATTGGATTTTCTCTTCTGTATCTCAGAATGGTGTGATGGCCAGGTTACAGAGTACCTAGTTGCAACATTTGGTGATTATTTTACAGATGTAAAGATGTAAGTTTTCCTTCTTTATTTTGGGTATGCTGTTCAATAGCTTCTGATGTTCAAATATCTCAGAATTCCTGGTTTCTTTTGTTGTTCCACATTCAATTTTTTATTTTCTTGTGTTATGTGGTTTCTTCAGGTACATTGAAGAAAGATCATTTAGGAGATTTGTTGAAGCTTGTTTGGAAGAAACTGTAGTTGTTTATGTTGATCATCTACTCACCCAGGTTTTGTGAAAAATGACTTGTATCATGTTTCTGTTGTTTAATATGCACTAGCATATACTTTCCAGTAACATACTTTTTTCCACAAGTTTAGTATTTAAATGATGCTTGTTATTGTAGAAAAATTACATCAAGGAAGAAACTATTGAACGAATGAGACTGGATGAAGAAGTCATAATGGATTTTTTCAGGGAATATATAAGTGTTTCTGTAAGTTCTGAACCATGTTTTTTGCAACTAACTTAAATTATACCACTTTGATTTATACACACGCTGTAAAATTCAATCTAATAAGCTTCCAGAAAAAAAACTTTGTATCTATCAAATATCAATGATTCTTTGATATATATTTCTTTCTATCAGTTTGTATGTACTGAATGTTGTGGCTTGTGCTACAGAAAGTCGAAAGCAGAGTGAGGATTCTAAGTGACTTGAGAGAGCTTGCTTCAGCTGAGAGCTTGGATACTTTCACACTCATTTACACAAATATCATTGAACATCACCCTGACTGCCCGGTAAGTGCTATTGAACAATGTTTTGTGATGCAACACATTCATGGGCGTCAAGCTATTAATTAATGCATTGGACACTTGCTAATTCAGTACTAGGAGAAAAACTTTAAGTTGTCATTCATTAATTTGTTTTTGGTTGATTTTGATTTAATTCATGCCTTGAAATGGGGAAAGAAATAGACTAGTAGTTTTTTCTGAATCCCTTTGCTCAGGATTACTCTTGTTAAAAGTCTTTTTTTTTTTTGGGGGCTTGGTATTGCAGCCTGAGGTTGTTGAAAAACTTGTGGCACTGCGAGAAGGCATACCACGGAAGGATGCAAAGGAGGTGCGTATATTTCAAATAAATAAATTCCTTAATGTTGATTATGGGGCCAACGATCACCTTATGGACTTGCTATCACGATGGGTGTGGCATTGATGCTTGACAGCCCATCCCGTTGGTGCTTCTAGGACTGCCCCTCATGCTCACATGTGGGTTTTGGTAAGATGACAAACGTCTGATCCTAACAATTGGTATCAGAGTGAGGTCATGGGTACGAGTCCCCTAGTGTCACTGGGGGAGATTGTTGGTTGTGGGGCCAACGATTACCTTATGGACTTGCTGTCACGTATGGGCGTGGCATTGGTACTTAACAGCCCATCTCATTGGCGCTTATGGTGCAGCCCCTTATGCCTATCTGCGGGTTTTGGTGAGATGGCAAATGCTTGATCCTAGAAGTTCATTATGTCTTGTGTAATTGAATCACTTCAATTCGGAAAAAAACGGCAAGTTAGTTTTCTAATCCTAGGAGACCATTTATTGGGATCACAAACAAATAGTTTACGTGTTGGAATAAATGATTGTGATGGATATGGTGCATGTCAATTTTCCTTTCTTAAAATGAAACCCAACTAATTATTCTTATTATTATTTTTTACAACATCCATAGAACATTTGTTTTTTGTTTTGATCCCATCAATCATAAGCCGCAAACTTTCCTAAAACTTTTGGTGATTGGAGTAGCAACAAAAACTCCTATCTAATTTTTTTTTTTTTTTTTGGGTGCGAGTACAAGAAGAACATCATCTCTACACCTAAGGGGAGGGGAAGAGATGCCATTGTTTGGACCCATGAGTTGATGGGTCGAGGTTGGAATGCTAGACCACCGGTTACCCTTATTGTTTGGTTTTTTTGTTTTAGAAAAATAAATAATTAATTAATTAGTAATGTATTTTGGCCCTTGGGGAACCAAATGGCTATTTTGGTAGTGACAATGGAATGATGTATTCATGGTGTAGTGAAATAATGATGTTTGGTATAATTTATTGTAAGCTAGTAAAAGCTAATAATCTAAAAACAGAAGTCAAAAGTACTTCTCATCCCCCAGCTTCCGAATTTCAGCTTTAATTAATTTATTGAACTTATTTTTGCTTAATAAATTATAAATAAAAATTATATCAAACACTACAAATAAAATAAAAAAAATTAAACAATTCAGATAAGTTGCACCAGACAACCCAATGAAAAGTCTCAGCAAGTTGTTTTTTTGGTGCTTGGAAAGGTAGATGTTTGGTCTTGGGAAATTAGAATTGGCACAAGAAGCTCTGTGAATATGAAATGGAGTGGTAGTGTGATAGAATCTTCTCTTTTTTTTTCTTTTTCTTTTTTTTGAACAGAAGTGATAGAATCTTGAATGTATATTGAAAAACCTAAGTGATTCGTGATTCAGATCAAGATTAATTGCAACAATACCCACACAATTAAAAGAGACAATCTAAATCATCTAGTACATACAAAAGTGATTTAGATTGTTGTTTCAAAATTAATAAATCAACACAATAGATTTCTACGTGAAAAAACCGTAATTGGAGTACCTCCAATTGTGATTAAAAAATCACGGGCTAAACTTCACTAATCAATCCACTATGAAAGAAAGAAAGAATACAAATTTACCAAACAAATTACTCAAACTCTGATAATTTGTCTTCAACAATCTGTATCTCTTTCATCACAACCTTCGTCTCATAATTGATCAGATTGATGTCGAATCCACAACATCCATGTCGAATCAATGACTGCACATAGTTTCGAACTCCTCCAAATACTCTACGCTTGAATATTTGGATTCCACCGAAGAATACTCTTGAAGTCGAACACTTAAACAACCAAACTCCTTGATGTATGCTTGTTAAACCATGTGAGTGTAATACTCAATCAAACATCAAAGAAAAACTAGAAAAATAGCTCCAGAAGAAAACCCTAGAACCCTTAAAGAAGATTTGGAAGCATTAAACCTAAAAACGGATTGAAACAGATATTTATAGAAAATAAGGACGCGATCCCCGCTCGAGCGCAAGACTTACCGCTCGAGCGGTGTCATTAAAACACGTATGGCTAGACAGGGTCTACGCTAAAGCGTTGGAACTTACGCTCAAGCGTAAAATCACACCTCCTAGTAGTTTTTGTAGACAAGCCAAACTTCTGAGAGTGTGCAAACTCTACTCGAGCGTAGCTTTTCCCGCTCGAGCGGGAAGACCAAAAAAAAAGGAAAAACAACAACTTAATTAAGCCAAGCTTGTTCACGGAATTGGCGATAAGTAGGGACCTAACATATATAAAGCTATTACAGATACAGACTTTCACAGTTTTTTTGGGAAGTGTAATAGTGCATATGCTAGTGAAATGATTTACCTAGATTGATGTTGGCAGTTAATTTGTCTTGGGGGAAATCAAAGGTCATGTGTGTTGTTTTTTTGTAGAGTTGCACAGTGGTTGTAAGGGTGTACTCCAGAATCAATTATTCAGAAATTATTTGGAATTATCATATTGTGGTTCAGATTTATTCTATATATAGACTTCACACTATATAAATTTAATCTTCACCACACAACCACTCACCCAGAAAATAAGTCTGATTTCCGGACTTACTGATTTAAGGAATGCTAGGTGAACAGAGAATATTGCACAGAATGCACTGTGCATTTTACATTTCTCATTGATTTTCTTTTGTTGGGGGTGTGGTACTGTGAGCAATAACAAGTGCCAAGGAGTTGTGATTGTTGTAATTTTTTTGTTGTTAGTAGATTGTTTTTCACTCATAGTGGACGTAGATATTTTATTAAACCACATAAATTCTGTGTTCTCTTTTTCTATAACCATTTTATTTTGATATTTGCTTCCATTGCTTATGGTGGGTGTATTCTATGACTTTTTTTTATTTTGTGTTGATTTTTGAAGGATAAGATTTTTGTCGTATTGTCTGAAACAGGTTGTACAAGAGTGTAAAGAGATTTATGAGCATTCACTTGTTGATGGAAACCCCCCAAAAGCTGGATTTGTTTTTCCAAGGGTGAAGTGCCTATCTCATTCCAAAGGATCTCTATGGCGAAAATTGACCTAGTTTTTCTTCAAAAATCACCTATGCCTGGATATTACTAGGCAGCGTAGGCTTTCTACTGTACACATTTGTGGCGCCCCATATATACAATACCAAAAATTCAGTGTTTTTCTTCCTCATCGCCTGTGATTTTTCTTTTATTATTGTTAATTTTTTTATTTTGGAGTAAACTAGTATTTGATTATCAACTTTTTTGTTTTTTGAAACTTTTATTAATTGGTGACTCACAAATAAGGGTCCTGTGATATTTCAATGGGTAATTGCATCCCATTGGGGTTTTGAAAAAAAAAAAAAAAAAACATATTCATGAAAAATTTAACAATTTTAATTGTTAATATTTATATAGTTTTTATTGATTTGTAATTATTTTAAAAAAAAATTAAATTTCAAATGGTTGCTATCCAAGGAATGAATGCAGAGGCCACCATTGCGTAGACTTTGCAAAGAAGGTGCGTTTTAGTTAAATTACTTTAGCCAAATTTTAGCTAAATAGGTACTTTTTTATTTTAATAATTCACCTTTTCAAATACTTCCACTAAAAAATCTCCATGCTTTCTCTATTCCATAAAAATGGTTCTTTTTCTTTTTCTTTCTTAATTTTTTTCCCAATACTTATATATTCTCTCTATTTATCCTAAAAAACCATTGGAAAATATAAATTGGAGCAATAAATACAAAAGGGCAGGATTGTATATGTATAATAATGCTTTTATCATTTTGCATTAGCAGTACTATAAATTTAAACTTAACTATTTAAAAATTATTTAAAATTATCATTTTGTAGTTTAGATTTATTTTACATATAGATCTTACACTTATTTAGATGAATAAGTTTAGGACCATAACATTTTCTTTTGCATTTGCTGCAACTGCCATGAAGTGAAGCAATATTTTATTATTTTAATCCAATTTTTTATTGCTATAATCCAAGTTCCAGTCTTCTACCGCTAGCAACTTGTGGCGAGGGAATTTGAGGCACATAAAAATAGTGTTGATGAGCTTGGTGGAGTACGTTTCTTAACGCAACTTTAATGTTATTCTTCATTTTTACTGGTTGAAAGATGAAAAATGTATACTCTTTATTTTATTTAATTATTTTTTTTAATCTATGTGCTCTAATGTTATTTTTTATTTTACATATTTATCTATACAAATTAATTTTAAGAGCCTCTCAAATTTTTTTAAATGTAACTAATCTAGAAAAATTTTAGCTATCCGGTTTGAGAAAGTAAAAAATGATGAAATTAGCTATTAGATAACCATTTTTATAAAAAGTCTGTTAAAGAGGCTCTTACTAATTTGCTTGGCAAAGTAGTTGAGAAGCGAATTTCTTGAGCTTAATAAAGATGCTCTAACAAAAGGGTTGGATTATAATTCTATGATTATTATTTTTTTAAAATTAAAAATCAAATTATGTGACACCATTAATACATGGGATGGAACATAAGGACATGCATGGAGACAAAGATCCATTCCAATATACGTAGGCATGGGAATAAGGAAAAAATGAAAAAAAAATATAAAAATTTATATCAGACACTCACAAGCATGTGCATGCATGGGGTACTCACATACATGTTTGGTAAGTGTATGCATCATGATTTAATTTTGTGATTCTAACATAGTTGAATGGAATATGTAATTTTCTCTGATTTTCTATTTTATGCTACTTTAGAGGCCATGGCATACATATATATACTTTGCTATAAAAGTGTAAAAATATCCATGAACAAATAATGAGGCTTAAAGTTAGAGCTTAATTTTCAGCATCGCACATGATGTCTTAATTTATTGTACATTCATGCATTGATAACTCGGAAGTAGGAAGAAACATAAGACAACAACGAAATAACTGTCAAAACCCAAACCAGATCAGAGAGAGATTATATACAACCAAACCATAACCAAATAGACATTAGTGCATCAATAAAACGATGACGATGACGATGACAATGACGGGGCGTATCTAAGAATTGTTGGTGTTGGTCTGAGGCCCATTTCCGGAGTTCACTGGTGGCCTTCTCTGCATTGCAATATTTTCCTATACATCCATGTAACACATCAAAGTATAACTAGTAATGGCAGAGTCAGGTAAATCAGAAGATGCAATTATTGATTATAATTTAAATTTTCTTTTTTCATAACCAACAATAAGAAGATAATAATAATTTTTGAATTAGTATTGAGTATAAAAACTTAAATAAATTATTAGAAAAGTATTTCACATAAAATTTTACAATTAACTTTGAGTAAAATTGAAAAGAAAGTATTGTGTGTAACTAATGTATCATTGACAATATAAAAAAATCATATATTTAAGTCTTAAAATAAATTATATAATGGTAAGATAAATCAAATTTTTACAAAATTTGAGTAAAAATTTCATATAATAGTGATATCATGTCATTATTAACATATGATATCACCAACTAATAGTAAAGTAACATATGAAGGGTGAACTCCATATGCAAATATAATTAATACTCTAATAATTTTTACAAATATATAGTGTGATTAATTATTTTGCATATCAATAATAATGGATATTACCTTTATATTGAGATTTTTTCACAAAATTTTCATATCTAAAAATATAATTTGTTGCAGTCACTTCATTTTTAATAAAACAATCACTATTGTTTTCATAAATTTAAAAATGTCCTTGACATTTCATTCTAAATATTATTTTTATTTAAAATTTTATTTATATAAAAAAAAAAAATTCAGGAGGGCACGTGACCCGTAGTCACTATGCGGCTCCGCCAGTGCTAGCATGTACAAAATAATGCTGAGTAGGAGATCTTTTGTCCGTAAATATTTTTATTTTAAAATGTTTGCGTTTATTAAATTATATCTTGAAATTACTGTATCTTGAAATTTTCAATAACTAAATAATTGCAAGTGTTTATTTTGAGGACAGAAAATCATTATAAAGTAGTGGTAGAGGCTATGAAGTACCGGTACGCCTAAAAGGTTGTCGTACGAGTACCGGGTACGTACCTGGTACGGGTACACGTACCGGTACGGCTGCACGTGTACCAGGTACGGCCAAAGGGGGTCTGGTACGTCTGGTACATTTGGGTACGGCATGGGTACGGAGGGGTTACGGAGGGGGTACGCCGAACACGGAAGAGAAGAAACAGATATAGATAGACCTTCGATCGACGACCTTCGACGGCTATAGAAACAGATATAGAAGAAACAGATACAGATATAGAAACAGAAACAGAGAAGAGAGGAGAGAAGAGACGAGTACCTGGTTTGAAGCTCCGACGACCTTCGATCGACCTCCGACGACCTTCGCCTTCTATTTCTCTCTCTCTCTCTCACTTCGCCTTCGCTTGTGTCTCTCCTCTCTCTTCGACTCTGTTTCTCTCTTACTGATATAACCTAGATATAGATATTATATATAGATATATATATATAGTATAAATTATAAATTATAATATATTATTATAACTTTTTATTTTTTATTTTTTTATTATATATTTTTATTTATGTTTTTATAAATTATACTTATATATGTGTATGATATGTTTTTATTTATATATTATATATATAGCCTTTATAAATTATTTTAAAAAATAGATCAAAAAAATTAATAAATTAGAACACAAAAATTAATAATCAATCATACTTATAAAATGTTAATAATCAAAAAAATTAATTAGAACAAAATTATAAAAATTAATTAGAACAAAATTAATAATCAATCATACTTTTTAGTTTTGATATTTAATTTCAATTTGTAAATTGAATTTTTTAACCATAATTATAAAAATTAAAAAAAATAAAAAAAATATTGGCGTATCGCAGCCGTACCCGTACCTTACTTTTTTGGGATTTTGCCGTATCGACGTACCCGTACTCGTACCCGTACCGTACCCGTACTCGTACCCGCACCCGCACCCGCACCCGCACCCGCACCCGCACCCGCACCCGCACCCGTGCTTCTTAGGGTAGAGGTGATTTAGGAAGAATGTGAATTGGATTATTTTGAGATCTTATATTTTTGTTTAAACATTTACTAAATGAAAATAATTAAAATAATTTTTTAAAAAATAAAATATTGGGTGTAACATGACATTATCTTGAGCATGGTATTATTGGCTAATAAAAAATTATAAATAAAATTAGGTGATTACGCTTGTCTAACACAAATTTAACCATTCAATCACCACTACCACAACGTTAAAATAAAAATAAAAAAAGGAAAAAAAAAGTAGCCCCTTTGCCTCCTTATGTTTGGTCACTTTATCATTTTAGTCACTAAAATTTATTTCTTCCCAATTTAATCTTTTTATACTTCAAGTTTTTCTTAATTTATTTCTAAAATTAATTTCGTTCAAAATAGACAAAAAAAATATCATAATAATTGTCACATAATATAAAAAATATATTATTATATTAAAATTTAAGTTTATGTCAGAAATATAAATTATATATAATAAAAGATTTTTATTCTATCTAATTTTTAACATAAATTAACTTTATGAGTAAATTGAAAAAAATTAAAAATCTAAAAGACGAGAAAAAATAAACTTTAAGAGTCAAAATAAAAAAGTGTCTAAATATATATTAGAAAAAAAGAAAAAGAAAAAGGAAAAAAAGGCCAAAGTGGGATTTACCAAAAAAAAAACTATGAGATGAAAGTTGACCCGGAGAAATCCCCAAATGCAAAACTTGAGCTGCGTATGGTGATTGATTGTAAAACAGTCGTGAAAAAAAAAATTATTTGGTTAATTTTAATATAAAAACTAGCATTACACAATACAACTTATTTTTGTGATATGAGATTTTGGGTTTATAATATAACATGAGTTATAGTATACATAAATAATTTTTTCATCAATTTTTCTTATCATTAAACATAAAAAATAGTTATAATATATATATATATAGATGCAAACTAACAAATAAAATCTTATTAACTGATAGGTTATTTAGTAAATAAAATTTTGGAAACATGACTCACTTTATTAATAATATGATACAAGTGTCATAAGAAATTTTTTATAAAATTTGTTAGTTTATATAACATTAGGCATATACAAAACATATATACACAATCCAATGAGAGAGGGAGAGAGAGAGAGCTTACAACTGGTGTTGAAGGAGGATCTGCAGGTGGTGGGTCAGTTGTTGAAGGAGGATCTGCTGCAGCTTCTCCTCCTCCTGGGTTTGAAGAAGTTTGTTGTTCTTGGCAACTTGGTGGTTCATTGATGACCTTGTTCTTGTCAATCTCTTCTGAACATGATGAAGAAGAGCCCTCAGGTTTTGCAGCTGTCTCTAAACCCAGACACTTAAGAATAGCCCTTAGAGCTCCTTCAAGAGAAGAAGAACATCCATTTCTTGGAGTGTTAGAAACATGAACAACTGTTGTTGTAACGATGGGTGTGACCTCCTTAGTCTCTGATGTATTCTCCTTCTTGTCCTCCATTTTTTCTAGGTTTTCTGGTAAATCACCACCTCTTCCTCAACTCAATATCTATCATCAATGGTTGATGATGATGCCTTCTCTCTGATGACTCTGAAAAGGGTGTTGGACGTCTTATTAATTGTCTTAAATGATGAACCGCTGATTCAAAGTACAGTTTTACCCTGCCCAATGTGTGTCCGAATATTAGGCTTTCTTTCTAATTAGATAAAAATAATAATAATAATAATTAATTGAAGAAAATAAAGTTAGTTTGTTGATTAAAAATAAAGCAAGATTCATTAGAAAGTCTTTTTTTTAAGTGTTTGTATTTCAATTAATTCATAAGATATTTTTGTTTTCTAATAAATCCTATTATTTGAACATTTGATCTACCAAATCCTATTTTTCATATTTAAAGTATTTTATGAATATTTCTACACTTACAAATATTTTTTGAATGGTTAGTAATTTGGTGATGTAAATATTCATATTTTACAATATGAATATTCACATTGGGATGTGAATGTTCACATTGACAATGTGAATATTTATATCATGGAACATTCACACTGTAAATACGAATATTATTAAGAGTATTTTGATAATTATGTCACTCATAAGACTTATTGGAATATAAGGAAATAATGTGGACTAAATTGAATATAAGTAGTAAAAAGAGATTTATGAAAAAGTACCCCAAAAATAAACTTATAAAAATAAATTATTTGAGACATTTATAATTTTTTGACTTTTTAATAATCTTTTAGAATAGTTAAAATCAGTTTTTTTAATTGAAAATAGATTTGTTAAATTAGTTAATGTTTAAACATAGCCAAACAAATTCTTATATGATATTATTTACTTGATGTTACATTGTTTGGGGATTAAATATTTTAGTAAGATAGTTTAAAAAATTATTATAAATTATCACATTATTCTTTTAACTTTTTGCATATTTTTTTGATAAAAAGTCAAAAAATTATTAAAATAACATATTCCCAAACGAGACACAGTGAAAAACTTTATGGTTATAACAATGCTGAATACCTTTGTTAAATTATTAGGTAATTCTAAAAAAATCACGGTGCAATGTTTATATAGTGCTTTTGACAGATGAAGAATCGCACAAAAAATGTGAGTTTGTTTGTCTCATTCATAAAATTTTATTAACTCACTACTGGATTTTGTGATTCCTTATGTAAGTACTATGCGAATAATATCACATCATATTTTAAAACTATTTAATAATTTGTTGTCTTAGAACATCTCCAACAATATTAGTTAATTAAAATGATTAGTAAAAAAATGTTCTGTTATTTTAGGTAATCACTTTTTATACACACTCTCTAATAATTTTTTTTTTAATTTTTAATTAATCATTAATATATATATATATATTTGTAAATTTAAAATACAAAGTCAAGTATAAATGCATAGTATAGTAATAATAGTATGTAAAAGCAACGATAAAATATAAGAATATAGTCAACCACATTTGGCTAGCTATTGTCACAATTTTCCAAAATAATTAACTTAGAATAAGATAGTTGTAGATTTTATTTTATTTTTATTTTTTTTTAAATTAGCAAGCCAAATAAGTTAAAAGATTGAAATGGTTAGGCTATTGGAGAGGCCCAATCTATGAAAAATTCAATAGGCACATGTATTATTGGAACAATTTTTTGTGTAAAATAAATAACTTGAAACTAAATCAAATAAATAAAAATAAATTACTTACATAATTTATTTAACGAACCGAATAAGTACAAAAAGATCAAGTCGAGTGTGTAACACTCTGTCCTTAAGATAGATTCACCCCACTTTGGTCCTTACGGATAAATGACGTCTATCTCCCAGAATACAATGATCAACACAAATTATAGTAGCACTCCAAACAATTTTGTACGGCGAACAAAACCTGTGTTCTATACTCTCAGAATTTTTCCTAAAATAATATGAAGAATAAATCTATGTAAGAGAGCAAAAATTGGAAGGAAACAAGTGAATTTCGGATCTGGAAATCTGGTGGAAAGGTCCAATATTTATAGGCCAGAACAGGTCTGAATTTCAAACCGAACAGATGCTATTTTGAACCGACCTGGTGCAATTTAAATTTGAACAGATCTACTAGTAGTTTTGAATCTGTCCATAACTGCTAGGCAGTTTAAAACTGTTAAAAAAACAGTTTGAACTTGCTGGAATTGAACCGGAAAGGCACTGTATGGACAAGAAAAATTAAATTCAAATTTGGCACAAAATTTGAATTAAATTTCGTTCAAAAAAAAATAATAATTTTCCCGCAAGAATTTGTTGGAAAAAATTCAAATAAATTTTATTTAAAAAATTAATATTAGAACCGACTCGACCCACCACCCACACCTGCGCCCCGCGGCAACGCATGCATGTGTGGTGTTTTGAACCAAAGGTCACCTTGTCCATAACTCCTCCTCCCTTCTACAAAGTGTTGCCACCTTGAACTTATATACACACATAAATTCTCTTAAGTTTCCAATGTAGGACTGCCATTACAAAAAAATTCACATTTTATTCCTTAATAGTCCATCCTACGAACCCGAAAACAATGTCAACTTCTCATTTACTCATAAATGATTTTGACAAACTGTCTTCACCGTGTAACTTGCCATGCGGCAAGGAACACGTCACCTCTTTGGACCCACCAAAAGACGTGTGGACCCAACTTAAATTTGGGCTCAAAATTGACCCAAAATAAACTCATAAAAACCATAATTCCAACCTGCTTTAAAAAACCATATTTTCGTCAGTATTCTTATACTATAAATTAATCTATTACCAAAAAGTAAAAAAAATACACTTATAGTGAGTAGGATGAAGGATATATTATAGATCACATAGCAAAAGCTAAAGGAGTAATTCTGTAATAACCCTCCCACTGTCTTAGCCATACTCATATGCATTTTATATGATTTTTGCTTTGTTAAGTTGTATCTTGAATCTTGACTTGTCTTGCATCTTTGACTTGTCTTGCATAAGTATTACTTGAGTGGTTGTTCCTTACTGTTGTGTGTGTGTAGCCGAGGTCACCTTGGGACTAGTTCACCTTTGAACCCTTGTACTTAGAATCATGTTAGAACCATTTGATTGACCTTCACCTTCACCTCGGCATTCTAGCCGAGATGTTTCTGTTTAGCCGAGGTATGTTTCACTAGTGACCTTGTTCCCGGGATGGTATGACATAGGCCGAGGTGTGGCACACCCTGGCCAAGGTGTGGCACAGCTTAGTCAAGTGTCGTCCTCCCTAGCCGATGTCCTTGTTACCCTGTAGCCGAAGTCCTACCTTTGGCCGATGTTATTGCTTGCCGAAGTCTTGTTGATAGCCGATGTCATTACCCGCCGGAGTATTTCACTGGGAAACTTGTTAGATACGCTTTGTCAGAGTCTTGTCCCTTCAATCAGTCACCTTTTTGAATAGAGCCAACCACCTGCTGCCACGTGTCCGAGCTGTGGGTTAAAGCAGCCGACAGACTTAGAAACACATCATTTGGTCTCAAATCTTTGTCTTAGAGAGAGAAGCTCTAGGAAAGGGAGTTTAGAGAGAGAAGTGGAGTTCGAGCTTGATCCTTGAAGATCAAACCGTTGGATTTGAGTTTTGAGGTTAGATTCTTGCTCTCCTTTGATTACTCTTATTGTTTGTCCAGCTGCATTGCATGATTGAGTTTGTTTTGTGTGCCATGCATAGATTTAAAGTTGGTTTTAGAAAGAAAATAAGACATTTATGTGTTCTTGAGGAAAAGCCTTGATTTGATCCGAAAGCTTGCATTGAAATCCGTGCTTTTGTGTTTGTTTTACCAAGGTCTTCTAGTATGGGTACCCAGGTCCATGTTTTCAAACTCATGGCACGAAATCTTAGACTTTATAGATGTAAGTTATGATCTTTGCATTCATCTTGTTCATGTTCTTGAGCAGAGGGAAACCCAGGTTTTCCCCGGCTTCATTTATCCTTGAATGTGGCCCTCGGGACCACACCTCGGCGAGAGAGTGTGGAACCTCGGCCTAGACCTGGATGGTGCCCAGCATGTTTTCCCAAAGTAAGAAGCAGTGTTTGATAAGATTTGACTTAGCTTGAGCGACTGCCGAGGTCATTTGCATGCATATGAAGCTTGTTGAAAGTGCATTCAATAGACTTGTTATGTGATTGTAGGACTTGGACTTGCCTTGACCCCGACGTCCGAAGAACTATGTGAGTGGCATTCTTAATAAAGCTATATTGTAATGTTTTGATAAACGTTTCGCTTTGCCTTGTTTTGAAAAGTATTTGTAAGCATGAATGTTTATCCCTATTTTGTATGCCTTGTATTATACCTCGTTTGATGACAACTCTTGAAAGTCCGTACGTGCTAGGGGACTATAAGCATTTGTAGCACAACTCTTGAAAGTCCGTACGTGCTAGGGGACTATAAGCATTTGTAGCACAACTCTTGAAAGTCCGTACGTGCTAGGGGACTATAAGCATTTGTAGCACAACTCTTGAAAGTCCGTACGTGCTAGGGGACTATAAGCATTTGTAGCACAACTCTTGATGTCATCCCTTGGAACTTGAAAGCCTTGAAAGACTTGATTGATGAAGCTTGAAAGATTTGATATAAGAACTTGATTTATGCCTTGTACTGTTTTGTTAAAAGATCTCGGATGCCATTCATGTAAACCCTTTATTGCTTATGCCATTCACTGAGTATCCAAGCTCACCCTCTCTATATATATGTAGGTGATGAGCAGGGCGGCGACGCCTAGATGTGGTTGCCGAGGTGTTTTGCCGACGTGTTTTGATTCGCATTTTTGTGAACATCTTGAAGAACATGCTTCTTAGTTCTTTCATTGTATTTTGTATTTGAAGGCCGAGAAGCCTTTTTGTCAAGATGTAATTTTTGTACTCTATTTTGTTATATTGCAACCATCAAAGATGTATGTCATTTCATTCAACTTAAGCACTGCTCTTATGGACTGCTTGTATGTTAATTTATTGCTTCCGCATTTGTAAGCCCCATACGTATACTCTGTTTGTGTGTGTGATTTCTTGTAAGAGGCCTTTGGTAACCTCGGGTTACTGGCCATCTCGGCGCCGACCTTCTAGGGGCGGGTTGGGGTCGTGACAAATTCTTATATATGGAATTTAATTTTGGGGAAACTGCATTCAATGTAAGTTTTCAAAAAAATAAAAACAGAAATTACAAATCAGTAAAAAAAATATATCAATTTTAATAATTAAAACCATAAAGTTTTCTCATTAATTGTAAATATTTTGTACAAATACCACTTTGCAATTCTTCCTTTAATTTTCTATATATAATATATATATATCTTATTCTTTAACATGCTTTCCACTATGAGAAATTTTAGGAACACTCCACTAATACATATCAATATAATTTTTTTCTCTATATATGATATTATATAATAAAATTCGATGAATTATCATCATAATAATGAAGACCCATATACATGTAGGGAGATTCAAATTTGTTAATAAATGTTATATTAATTATATTTATTTATTATATTATATATATATACATTTGGTTGAAAAAAGTGTTTATATGACACATAAAATGATAAATAAAGTATGACTAGTTATCCTAACATTATTGATATGGGCCTCTTAATTTGTCATCAAATTCATTAATATTATGTTTAGTTGATAGATTTATTAGTATAATATTTACGTTTATTAATTTTTTAATAATATAATTCCAAAAATTATGGCATTGACCAAAAAATTTCTCCTAGGGCAATATAGTCATTATGATCATGTAGAATAGTTTGCTGTGACTTGTAGACGAGCCCAAAATGACCGACTACACACGATTCAATTAATTAAAAAGACAAAACAAATAATTACCTTTTTTACTATATACTTGACTTTGTATTTAAATATTTTTATAAAATAAGACAGAACACAACCGGTAGTTATGAATATATTTGAACAGAGTAAGCAATATATTACAGGACTTTTCTTAAGAGTGCAACCCTCAAGGTTGCACACCATGTGCCACTTACCACAAAAAAGTGTAAGTGGAAGGTGAAAACAAAAAGCAGGACTAAACACAGAAAGGCGTAAGTGTAAGGCGTAAGTTGCACACCATAACAGTACCCTATATTACAACTTCATGCTAGTTACGCTACCTGCTGTGCCGTAATTAATTAAGAAAAATATTTGCTCAAAAAAAAAAAAATATTAATATTAGTAACTGCATTTAAAATGTGTTGCCATTAAATTAATTTTACTTTGATTTGTTCTATAGGAATTATGTCAAATGTTTTATTTTCTGATACTCTATTTAAAAGTGTTTTATTTGTTGATGCTTTGTCATTTATTTGTTGATGTTCTGCTTTAAATTAACAGTAAAATTTTACTTTGTTAAAGTTATTATTTCATTTTACCTCCGTTAAAGTTATGTTTTTGTAATTGTTTAGTAACAATTATAGTGATTATGGTGCTTAGTGATGATAAAATTTACTATGAATTAAAGTAAAAATTTTATAATTAATGTTAATTTTTGAACAGCAATTTTTTAAATATACAATTTTATAGCCAACAAAGATCTTGTTTGGTAGATCTTGACGAGAGTATTCTAAAAATAGTAATTTCATTAAAAATTAACATCTAAATGAAAAGTTATATTATTTTGAAATTTAAAATATTAAATTAGTTACTACAAATATTTTGATATTAATAATGTGTGTTGGACTTTTTAAGATTTTTTTTTTTTAATGGTTGTCTTTAATACATGAAAGTTTTATTATGAGAGGAATTTTGATCAATTTTTTCTTTAAAATGTGTGAAATGTATATTGAAAATTTACATTTTTTAAACATTATTAATTTTTTAAAATTGTCATTAACATTACTATTAATTAATTTCTCTTCTGGCCTTTCGTTGGTTGACTTATGGCACCTATTACTCTCTAGTGTATATACTTTTTTAGATAGCCCTCTCTAATGTAATTTTAATTAATTTACAGGCCAACTAAGATCTTCATGACATTAAAAAGAAAAAACTCAATTTTATTCATGAACACATGCATACAATCTGTATGCATTTTCTTGGATATGTATGTCTCCGAATCAATGGCAGCAAGAGTTGATATAACTTGTAACCATTTCTACGTACCCCATTAAGTCACTAGCTGAGAGGGTAATTTATGTTTAAATTGGGCCGAGCTAGGATAGTGGGGCCGATCTATGGTCCACATTGAAAAGGCTGAGAAGATGGGTCCCGGACAAGTGTTAGTCTGGTCCGAAGTAGAGGATTTCCACCGGAGTAAGTGCTTATGGTTAGTTCGGTCGCAGGATTTGAGTTAGCTCGGTCATGTTGTTCAGAACCGAGGTATATTGTGGGCTTTGCTTTTAGGACCTAAGTAAATGGAAGCTCGGCTTAGTTCTTCTATGGATAGCTCGGCGTAGCATGAGAAGCCGAGGTAGAAGAAAGGAAAGGACGACCGAGGTTACAGTTAGATCGGTCGCGACTTGTTAGCCCGGCATGGTAGTGTTACTTCGGTCATAAGTTAGTTCGGCTCATCTCCCTTATGGATAGCTCGGGTTTTAGCATGGAGAACCGATGTAAGGGAAATAAGAGTAAGGGCCGAATTAACAATTACTTCGGTCATAAGGAAGTCCGGCCATGGGAAAAACCATCTCACTTGGTTTAAGCAGTGAGGGAGGGTGTTGGAGGATAAGCATTATCTTCCGAGAGTATGAATCCTAGGAGGACTCTACATGAAGGAGTAAGAGTCCTACCAGGATTGTGCCACGCGCGAAACCTATAAAAGCTCACCAATATCACCTATGAAGGAGGTAATGCAATTTTGCTCCCTGAATACATAGAGCTTTTGCCTATTTGTCTTGTTGACTGACTTAGGCATCAGAGAGGTTTCCGGCACACACCCGCCGGCTAGCTCACGTTTGTGTTTTCAGTAGTGGAACGACGTCGCACAGAAGAGCGCAGACTTGATCAACAGGATTATACGAGAAGGTGTATTTCTTTCCCCGTACAATTGGCGCCGTCTGTGGGAAACTCAGACAAGAAAAACCTCTTGATCAAGCTTTTCCTCAGGAAGAATCAATAGCGCACAACGAAGATGTATCGCAGTCCGCCGTCGATGGACAAACACCACAGGGAGGTGCAAGACATGAAGGACTACCTTTGGTCCCCTCCTATGGCGGACCTGGAGCAAACGACAAGATTCCAGAGGGATGCCAGGGGTAGAAGGAGGAATAACAGCCCTTATCCCCTCTCGTTCGCAAAGCCCAGAAAGACAAAGGCGCAGGGTTGATCCTCAAACTTTGGAGGATCGCGTCAGGGAACAAGACGAGTTGATACGGCGGATGGCGGCAGACATGGAGTCTCTAAAAACGCCAGATGAAAGGAAAAGAAGTGGCGACAGGAGAGGGGCGCAACAACAAGACGCCCCCTCGCCACTCAGAGGGTCGTAGTAGAAATTCTACACCCTCCCAAGCAGAAAACAGAAGCCTCAGGACAGGCGACACGCAAGCCAGATCTTCCAGGACTCGTCACTCCAGGTCTGAGAGGACGAGGCCTGAAAGGTCTTACATGGAAGAAAGCACTTACTGGGCCTTCACATACGCACCAAAACAAGGTCCAGACAGACAGAGTTACCCAGAACGTCCGACCTCCGAACCGTGCTAGATGAAAAGGCACGATGCAGGGAAGACGCCAGGGCACGTGATCCACATAGAGTTTCTGCCTTACAGCGGTTGGCTCCTCGGACGCATGGAAGCGTCGAGGTTGGAATGCCACTACCGCACCCAGCCTATGAACCAGCTGACAAGGCATTGGCGAGGCTGCAGACCTCACCGTTTGTTCCGGCAATTGAGAACGCGCCCCTACCATCAGGCTTCCTTCAGCCCAAATTCAATACATACGAGGGGAAGGACGGACCCCTACTCGCACTTGAGCCACTTTCGCCATGGTCATGGCTGTATTACCGGCGGAATAAGGCCTTGATGTGCATTCTATTCCCTTCAAGCCTTGGTGACCTAGGCCTGACTTGGTTTGAGAAACTTCCTGAAGGCAGCATAGCCTCCTGGGCACAATTAGCGGAAGCGTTTCGTGACAAGGTTCCGAACGAACACTAAAACCCCGGTGGAGATCGACCAGTTACTCTCCATCGACATGGGCGAGAAGGAAACATTACGATCCTACAACAGTCGTTACTGGGAGACGTTCAAACCAGTTTGGGGATTGTCCCACCAATCTAGCCATTGCACAATACAAAAGAGGACTTCCAGTTGGGAACAGACTAAGGGACTCAATCACCATGACGCCGCCTCTCACCATGGAAGCCTTGATGGAAAGAGTGCATCAGCACATCAGGGTGGAAGAGGACGGCGCCCGTGCTAAAAGCAAAGTCCAGCACAGCCGCAACGTCAGAGAAAAAGGCCTCAGCAAAAGTCAATGCAGTAAACCGTCCGAGCAAGAATGGGCGGAGCAGGCGAGACAATGAAGAAGACCAGGATAAGAGATGGTTGAGAGTCCGTACTGCCATAACTACGGTATTCAAGAAACCGATCTACCGAATCCTGAGTAAAATAAGAGACGAGCCTTTCGTCAAGTGGCCAGCCAAGCTAGGCGAGGCTCAGAAGGACTATGATGACAGATCAAGGTGCACCTTCCACAAAGAAAAGGGGGCACCGCACTGAGAATTGCATGCCATTAAGGCAGCACTTGGAAGAGTTGGTGGCAGCAGGTCACCTGGACAAATACATAGAGGGAGGGGCGCAGCCAGCCCCCCAGGACCATAACAACCCCAACGGGATGCCAATACGACGCACCGCCTTAAGGCATCATCAACGTAATACATGGAGTCTTTGAACCTGAGCGTGTATGCGAGCTCAGAGGTTCAATCAAAAAGGTTGAGCACTTTAGAGAGGTGCTAAGTGCCCCAACCAGTCGCCAAGAAGGGGAAGACCGAAGCCACAAACGTCATGTCTTTTTCAGATAAAGACTTGGACAGAATATATTGCCCACACAATGATGCCTTGGTCGTCACTCTCCGAGTCAAGGATTTTGACGTCAAGCGGATTCTGATTGACCAAGGTAGTTCATGCGAAATCATGTTACTACGAGACATTCAAACAATTGAAGTTACAAGACAAGGACTTGGCACCTGCCGTTTCTCCCCCTGATCGGATTCAACTCCATGCCAGAATGGCCCGTTGGCAAATTATCCTCCCAGTCAGAGCAGGGAGTGTGACGAAACAAGTGGAGTTTTGGGTGTTGAAGGTCCCCTCCACCTACAACATTATCTTGGGCAGAACATGGCTGCATGCCATGCGCTCGGTGGCGTCTCTCCTACCACCAAGTAATGCGGTTTCCCAACGACACCGGAGTGATAGAAGAAGTTTATGGAGATCAGATCATGTCGAAGCAGTGCTTTGTAACAGTGAACGGCAGCCGCGCTGCCAAAGGATACGTTCATTCGGTTGAAGAACCTGAGAGTAATGAACTATTTGCAGACGTTGGCAAGGCGGCTAGTCAAAAAGCAGTGGAAGACTTGGTGGAGGTCAGAATAGATGAAAAGAACCCGGATAAGTTCTTTTTGCTTGGTTCGTCGTTGTCCAGCACTGAGAGGTTGGAGGTCTTGGAATTTCTGACCTCCAACATCGAAGTGTTCGCCTGGACCCCATACGACATGCCAGGCATTGATCCCAACTTCATCTGCCACCAACTCAACGTTCACCCTTCTGCCAGACCAGTCATTCAGCGCACCCGCAGATCGGCACTCCACCACGCCGAAATAGTGGCTGAAGAAGTAGGAAACCTGCTGGAGGCAGGGGCAATTAGAGAGGTGCACTACCCAAGATGGATCTCCAACACCGTCGTAGTGCCAAAGAAGAATGGCAAGTGGCGTGTTTGCGTCGACTACAAAACGGTCAACAAGGCGTGCCCAAAAGATAGCTTTCCTCTACCAAGGATAGATCAACTGGTAGACCTAACGGCGAGGCACAACAGACTTAGCTTTCTGGATGCATACAGAGGCTACCACCAAATCGCCATGCATGAACCAGACCAGGAGGTCACATCCTTCACAACTCTAAGAGGATTATACTGCTACAAGGTCATGCCCTTTGGCCTAAAGAATGCAGGGGCGACGTTCCAGAGAATGGTCACCAAGATGTTTGAGCCGTTGTTAGGCAGAACAATGGAGGCTTACATCGACGATATGGTGGTCAAAAGCAAGGATGAGAATGACCACCTCAAAGACCTAACTGAGATGTTTGAGATCCTGAAGAAGCATAAGTTACGCCTCAACGCGTCGAAGTGTGCATTCGGAGTAGGATCAGGCAAATTCCTGGGCTTCTTGGTGACCAACCGAGGTATAGAAGCAGACCCTTCTCAGATCAAGGCAATACAGGATCTGGAGAGACCAAACTCAGTAAAAGAAGTGCAGCATCTCACCGGCATGGCAACCGCACTCAATCGGTTCATAAGCCGGTCGTCAGACAGACTACGACTATTCTTCCATGCACTGAAGGCCAAGTTTGAGTGGGACGAAGAATGCGACCAAGCTCTGGAAAGTTTGAAGGAGTACATGTCTTCTCCACCACTCCTTGTAACACCAATCCCTGGAGAAGAGCTCTTCTTATATCTGGCAGTCTCGCAACACGCAATCAGCGCAGTGCTGGTCCGAGCAGAAGGTATCCAACATCTGCCCATCTACTATGTCAGCAAAACATTATTAGGCGCCGAAACAAGGTACTTGCCACTGGAGAAACTGGCGTTAGCCTTGATGATGGCCTCAAGAAAGTTGTCGCATTACTTTCACGCCCACACTATAGTTGTTCTCACAGCCTTCCCATTAAAGGCTTTATTTGAAAGAGCAAACTTCTCTGGGCGAATTCTGAAGTGGGCAGTAGAGTTGGGACAGTACGACATTAAGTTCCAACCTAGGACCGCAATAAAAGCACAAGCATTGGCAGATTTTGTCGCAGAATTCACACCAGGAAGTCATCACATCTGCCCAGTCGACCTAACTGAGACAACCGAACCAAGGATGGAAGTTGACGTCGGAATAACGCAACCCCTGGTACTGGTTACTCAGTCAGGCCCCAAGGCAAACCAGAGCAAAGCAAGGAAGGAAGAAACGAACCATGCTATACCAAGTTCGGACTCACCAACAGATAAAGACTTGGTACGAATAGAAAGTAAGGGGCAAACAGCGAGCATGGACTCTGAAGAAAACGCCAGCAACCTAGAAGATCCCAAGGCATCATCTGATCCCTCCACCTGCTGGAAATTGTTCGTCGGAGAGATGTGGAAGCTCTTCGTGGATGGAGCATCCAACCGGCATGGAGCAGGACTTGGCATAGTCCTCATCTCTCCAGACGGTCTTGTAGTGGAGCAGACAATCAACCTTGGCTTCCCAGCATCAAACAACGAGGCGGAGTATGAAACGCTTCTTGCAGGACTTAAGTCGGCACTCTACATGAAGGCCACCGAGCTAATGGTTTACAGCGACTCACAGCTGGTGGTAAACCAAATATCTGGCGACTATGAGGCAAAGGATGATAGAATGGCCAAGTACCAAGAATTGGTCAGAACAGAGATAAAAAAGTTTGATGTGGTGAGGATAGAACAAATCGGTAGAGAGGAAAATAGCCGAGCGGACGAACTAGTAGGCTTCGCCTCGATGGCAGATACCTCCATCCCTCATCCACTACTGATCGACTATCAGCCTAGGCCAAGCATTGATGACCCAGAAGCAGAAGAAGTATGTTGTGCAGAGTTAGGCCCTTCTTGGATGGATCCCATCATATTGTTTCTGAAAGACGGCACCTTACCGGAAGATAAGAAAGAAGCCAACAGAATAAGAGCAAAGTCGCAGCGATTTTGGCTCTCTCCATCCTTGGCATTGTATAAGAAGTCGTTCTCGGGACCTTACTTGAAGTGTGTTCACCCCAGCAAAGTGGAAGCATTCCTATTCGAAATACATGAGGGTGTATGTGGCAGCCATCAAGGAGGAAGATCATTGGCATATAGAGCGATTTCACAAGGATACTGGTGGCCATACATGCAAGCGGACTCAGAGAAGTATGTCAAAAAATGCGAAAAGTGCCAAAAGTTTGGGCACCAAATACACCAACCTGCCAGAGAACTCTTACCTCTCACTAGCCCTTGGCCCTTCGCAATGTGGGGCTTAGACATAGTGGGACCACTTCCAACAGCACCAGGCAATAGGAAGTTCTTCCTTGCGGCAACCGACTACTTCACAAAGTGGGTGGAAGCAGAAGCCTTGGCATCAATCAAGGAAAAAGATGTGAAGAAATTCGTTTGGCAGAACATCATCACTCGGTTTGGCATACCAAAGGCACTAATCTCAGACAACGACACTCAATTCGACGGCAGAATTTTCAGAAGCTTTTGCGAAGAGTACAAGATAGAGTTCTACAATTCTACACTAGCGTATCCCCAAGCAAATGGCCAGGCAAAAGCATCAAATAAAGTCGTCTTGGATGGACTGAAGAAAAGGTTAGAGAAAGCCAAAGGCAAGTGGACAGAGGAACTCCCTCATGTTTTATGGGCTTATCGCACCACACCTCGGCGATCGACAGGAGAAACACCATTCTCCTTAGCTTATGGCATGGAAGCAGTCATCCGATTAGAAGTTGGCCTCCCCACAATTCGGAGCGAAAACTTTGATCTAGACTTAAATGGCGAGGCCATAGCATTAGAGCTTAACCTTACAGAAGAAAGAAGAGACAGAGCATTGGTTCACATCGCTTCCTATCAACAAGAGTTGTCAAGAAAGTATAACAAAATAGTGCATCCAAGACAGTTCAAGATCGGCGATTGGGTACTTCGCAAAGTGATGGGAAACACCCTGATTCCAGGAGATGGCAAGTTGGGGCCGAATTGGGAAGGACCTTACAAAGTGGTCGGTGTAGCAGGCAAAGGGGCATACCACTTGGAAGATGAGGACGGAAAAACAATTCCCAGGCCGTGGAACACTGCCAATCTCAAGTTGTTTTATTTTTAGCTTTTTTCCTTTTAAGTATATGTAATTTTTTACTTTCTCAATAAAACAAGTCGATTCTTTCTTAGTATAATTGTTTTCCGTAGAAAGTAACTTTAGTAAGTTACTAGCACTGTAAACATAGTTGGCCGGAATAACCAACTATGGCCCCTCCTATGCCCAGGATAAGGATCTAGGCTGCAGGACGTTTGATCAGAACAACCAAACACCTTATTCTAAGTTGGCTGGAAAAACCAACTTAGAAGTTGGCTGGATTAAACCAACTCTTTGTACTCTTCAGCCGAAGTAAGTGTATGGCTGAAGAGTGGTTGGCTGGATTAAACCAACTCTTTGTACTCTTCAGCCGAAGTAAGTGCATGGCTGAAGAGTGGTTGGCTGGATTAAACCAACTCTTTGTACTCTTCAGCCGAAGTAGATATATCGGCTGAAGAGTGGTTGGCTGGATTAAACCAACTCTTTGTACTCTTCAGCCGAAGTAAGTGTATCGGCTGAAGAGTGGTTGGCTGGATTAAACCAACTCTGTGTACTCTTCAGCCGAAGTAAGTTATATCGGCTAAAGAGTGGTTGGCAAGCAAGTTAGATAGTTAGACCGAAATCACAGTTAATGAAAAATTCATTACAAGTACTAGCATACATACACAAAACCGGAATAAAAGTCAAAGAAAATTTTTTCATTAAAGAAAAGAGGAAGTACAACTGAGGGGCTGCAGCCCGGTTACAAAAGTTCAGAACAAAAGAAGAAAAATGAAAAGTCAGCGGAGAAGATCATCAAGCTCGGCATCGAATTCTGCATCTTCATTTGACCGGAGCCCGGTGTCATCTGGGAGCACGGTTTGATCTGGGAGCTCGGTCTCGGCTTGAACTTCGGTTTCTGTTGGTTGTGTGTTGTCAACTAGCAGCTCGTCAGTTAAGTCCTCAATGACCGGCTCCAACCGAACTGTCTGATTGTTTGGTTGTTCGTTGACGACCGGGGCGGGAGTTTGCTCGTCTTCTTCAGAATCCTCATCATCATCATCTTCATCACCAGACCCCTCAAGGAACTGCCTTTGGAGATCGGTAGTGTATTGTGAAAGTGAAGCTGGAATGGAGTACGGTGGAGCGTCGTAGACTTCGGTGTCGGGCGTACAACCGAACTTCTCCACCGCAGCCCTCCAGCCACACTTGAAAAAGAGATCTTTTGCTGCGTCACATTGCTGGGTGTAAGCTACTTCGGCCTCCTTGAAGCCCCGCTTCTCGGCCTTCTTCACCTCCCCCTTCAAATGGTTTATCTCGGCATCCTTTTTCTTTTCAATTGAAGCCAAGATACGTAGATATCTATCTTTTGCCTCGAGGGCAACTTTTTTCTTCTCGGCTTCGACCGAATTGGCAACCTCGGTCAGCCGACCGTTATCCGCACGAAGCACGGCCAGCTGCTTCTTTGCCTTCTCTAGTTCGGCTGACTTTGTTTCGGCTTCCGCCATTGCCTCCCTTGTGCTTCGCCGAAGTTCCATGACCCTGCTGTGAGTGATTTGGTTTTTCTGGATGGCCTGCAGAGGAGAAGTAACGTTAGCCGGACTCAAAGTTGGGAAAAATCTTGCATAAAAAGAAGTAAGCTGTTTACCAAGATCATGGACTTCGTAGAAGACCGGATTGATTTCAGCTCTGTGTTAAGCTGTTTGTAATGGTGCTCCATGTCCTTCGGAAGGCACACACTTTTGGCCAGGTTGTAAGCCAACAAGTGGTCCTTCTCAGCAACGACCGAATCTTCAGCAGTGATATCTCGGTTGTCGAAGGACAGGACGGGAGCCCATTTAGAAGAAGTGGCAGTTCGGTCAGTCTCCTCTGGCTGGAGGCTTTGTTGAGGACTTGGAGGAGGGACTTGTGGCAGAATGGTCTCATCCTCGTCTGCAAGACGTGGCTCGGTTTGGCTAGTCCGAGCACGCTTGTTTCGGCGAGAGGTGGAGGGCTGTTGAGATGGTAGGGCTACCACGGTTTCGGCGTTTCGGCCGGACGGTTGTACGTCAGCGGGAGTTGTAGCGGTTAGAAGGGCCTTCAGCCTGTTCTTCTTCGTCATTTCTTGTTCGGCAGTAAGTGGCACAAGGTTGACCTGGGGCAAGGAAGGGTCCGGCTCTGGTTCGTCTTCGAGGAGGAAGTCGGTCACCCTTGCTTTTCGGCGACCGGAGTAGCGGTAGGTCGGTTCGAAGTTTAGAAGCTTTGCCCAACTTCTCTCCTTTACTCTTCGTGCGGCGCGCAAGAGACCGAGGTTGGGGTAGCCATAGTTAGAAAGGAGATGGGCTTTATCTACAAAGAGAAAAAGTGTTAGTTCGGTCCAGAGTAGAGAGCCGAAATAAAGAAAGAGAAAAAATGTGAAATGCAACCGAGGTATGTATACCGGGCTCCCATCTTTTCCAGTTTATTCTTCAGCCAGGAATCTGGGCGTGAAGGTCTTCAAAATTCCCAGAGACCCAAAAGAAGTCATCATCGTTTAGGTCTTTGTCCGGTGTGTGTTTTATTATTTTCTTTCGGCCGCGGTGTACTCTCAAATAATAACACCAGCCTTCGTTCTTTGATCCTATGGAGTATTGGTGAAGTATCTCGGCCAAACCTAGGTTGAGACCGGTTTGGTGGTTCAGTGCGGCTATACCCATTATTATTCGATATGTATTGGTGGACAGCTGGGTGGGGCATAGTCTGGTCTGTCTTAAGAATTCACATATTAAGGGTTGGACTGGGAATCTGAGTCCGGTTTCGATTATTGATTGGAGGGTAAAGGGGACAAAGCCTTCGTTGTCCCAATGATCTACATCTTGTCCGGCTAGGGTGAGGTTTACATCGGTTGGAATGTTGTATTCTCTTCTGAATTCGGCTAAGCCTCCTGGGGTTTCTACAAGGAACCTATATTTCCCCATTTATGCTATAAGTTATGAATAAATTATCTCGGTCACAAAAAGAGTGCGCTCAGTAGCTCGGCTGAGTGCAAGGAAGTGCCTGGCAACCTAAGTCTGCAAAGTGGAAAAACAAGGTGTTAAGCACAGATCATTGACCGTGCTACAAAAACAAAGCAGAAAACTATTTCGGCTACGGAATGCACTACGGGATCTACCTCGGTTCGGCAAGATGTTTTGGTTATTTCGGTTCTGCCTATGGGTTGTGTTACTTCGGTTAAGCAACAAGGGGCAGCTTTCTGAGTTCGGTTTGGGAACTGAGAAAGCTGGCTGAGCCCCCAAGGCTTAGCTCGGTCGATGGCAAAAAAATTTTCTAGTTCGGTGCGTTTTTATTTCGGCTACTGTGAATCAGTTGGTGGCCTATTTTGGAATTACTGTGAAGTGTGCAAGTGCTAGTTCGGTTCCCGTTTACCTAAATCTCTACATAAGCAAAAACAGCTTTCTAGTTCGGTTGGATGCGTTTTAAAGATCAAGATGGTGTTCTGCTAGATATTTCTTGAAATTCATAAGGTTCTTATGAAGTTTTTCCAGAAAACAACATGAAGCTAAGCATAAAGAGTGTTTTTCAAAAACAAAGGAAACAAAAAACAGATTCGTGTGCTTACCTGGAAGAGAAGAAGAGCTGGACAAGGAGGCAAGGCGGTGGAAAACCCAAGCTTCGAAGTTGCAGGAATGAAGAACCAGCAAAAGAGCTCAAGATTGAGGAAGCACAAAAACAAAGAGAGAAGATGAACAGAGTAAGGGATGATTCAAAAATGAGGAGTTCTTTTGGTGAAAAGGGCCAAAAGGGCGGGAACTATTTAATTTTTTCGGAGTACGAGGGCGGCGCGGCAGCTGTAAGGAGCCATTCAGAGGCTGCCACGTGTCCCCAGGAGAAGAAGCGTTTCAGTTGCTATCATTGAAGAGACGTTTTGACCGGACGTGCACAGTACGGTCCAAGTTTAGCTCGGTTGGATAAGCTAAATGGTCTTTAGCTCGGCCGGGTTAGTTAAATGGGTTTTGGCTCGGCTGGAGAGGCTTAAGTTTTAGCTCGGCTGGAGCGATTGAAACTGTAGCTCGGCCGATAGACAGGTAATCCCAAATCATGCTTTGCAGATGGAATTAAGGGGAAATTGAGAGGGTAATTTATGTTTAAATTGGGCCGAGCTAGGATAGTGGGCCGATCTATGGTCCACATTGAAAAGGCTGAGAAGATGGGCCCCGGACAAGTGTTAGTCCGGTCCGAAGTAGAGGATTTCCACCGGAGTAAGTGCTTATGGTTAGTTCGGTCGCAGGATTTGAGTTAGCTCGGTCATGTTGTTCAGAACCGAGGTATATTGGGCTTGCTTTTAGGACCTAAGTAAATGGAAGCTCGGCTTAGTTCTTCTATGGATAGCTCGGCGTAGCATGAGAAGCCGAGGTAGAAGAAAGGAAAGGACGACCGAGGTTACAGTTAGATCGGTCGCGACTTGTTAGCCCGACATGGTAGTGTTACTTCGGTCATAAGTTAGTTCGGCTCATCTCCCTTATGGATAGCTCGGTTTTAGCATGGGAGAACCGAGGTAAGGGAAATAGAGTAAGGGCCAAATTAACAATTACTTCGGTCATAGGGAAGTCCGGCCATGGGAAAAACCATCTCACTTGGTTTAAGCAGTGAGGGAGGGTGTTGGAGGATAAGCATTATCTTCCAAGAGTATGAATCCTAGGAGGACTCTACATGAAGGAGTAAAAGTCCTACCAGGATTGTGCCACGCGAAACCTATAAAAGCTCACCAATATCACCTATGAAGAGGTAATGCAATTTTGCTCCCTGAATACATAGAGCTTTTGCCTATTTGTCTTGTTGACTGACTTAGGCATCGGAGAGGTTTCCGGCACACACCCGCCGGCTAGCTCACGTTTGTGTTTTCAGGTAGTGGAACGACGTCGCACAGAAGAGCGCAGACTTGATCAACAGGATTATCTGTATGCATTTTCTTGGATATGTATGTCTCCGAATCAATGGCAGCAAAGAGTTGATATAACTTGTAACCATTTCTACGTACCCATTAAGTCACTAGCAGATGACGACATCATTGGAGCATCTCCTCTGGATATAATAATTAAATTAGGTAAACTTCACTGGTTTTGGTTTGGAATTTTGAAAAATAATTTTCAGAGTTTTCAATTCAAATTTTTATAATTTTAGTAATTTTTTAAAATATTTTAATCAGACTTTTTTTACTTTTTACATTCACTTAATCTTAATATATACTTAAAAAGTATAAAATTTGTACAAAAATCTTTAAAAAATTTATTGAATACAACAAAATATGAAACTTTATTGAATTTTCATATATATTTTTTATATTTTTTGTATTTAGTGAATTTAAAAAAAAAATCACAAATATTATACTTTTAAGTTTATTTAAATTATGTATATCTAAAAAATAAATAAAAAATTCCGCCAGGGTTGCTTAACAACTCTATCGGTCCCAAACCCGGATAAAGGATGAGAGTTGTGTGTTAGGTAGCCGACAACTAACACGTAAAAATGCCGCTCGGATCCTTTATGAAATGAATCTTAATACTCTGAATCGATTAAATACTAGGTCGTTCCCCTTGAGTGACGCGTCGTGCCTGCCTCCGGTTGTTTCGAAAAATGAGTAAGGGGCGCCTGAGTGCGGTGAAAAATGAGCAAAGCTTTTTGCATTTTTCTAGACAAACATGGATAAAACTAGTCCAAGATTATAGATTTAGGATAGCCACATAGAATATAGGAACTTTAACTGGTAAGACTATAGAATTGGTAGATATCATGATTAGGATGAGAGTTAGTAGAGGATACCGATTTTAAGCTACATTATAGTGGCAAGGATAGATACATGAATGTGGTAGGACTTATAGTTGCCAAGGGTCTTGTAGAAAATGTAGTTGCGGTCATTAGGAAAAATGATAGGATTATGTTAGTTAAACTAATTATTGAAGAGAATATAATGAACATTATTAGTGTATCCGCCCCTCACGTAGGATTAGATAATCAGACTAAGAGAGTTTTTAGATGAGGTATTACAGGAGATACCCATAGGAGAGAACTTAGTTATAGGTGGTAATTTTAATCGTCATGTATGAGTAGATAAACTAGGTTATGAGATGGTGCATGGTGAGTATGTTTGATGTGATAGAAATGAGGTTGGAAAGAGTATTTTAGATTTTGCATTGACTTTTGACCTAGTGGTGACAAATACTATGTATAAGAAGAGATAGGAGCATTTGATAACCATAAAGAGTGGATTAATTAGTAGCCAAAGAGATTATTTTCTAGTAAGAAAAGTGGACCGTCTAAAATGCAGCGACTGCAAGGTGATTCTTGGAGAGAGCCTGACGTCTCAACATAGGATTTTGGTACTAGATTTATGCTTTAAAGGGCAATACCAAGCTCGGAAGGATAGTGGGCGTCATGAGACTAGATGGTGGGATCTAAAAGGGGATAAACTAGACATATTTAAGAATAGAATGGATAAAGAAGGTAGTTGGGACTTGGAAGATGATGCTAACACTATGTGGAACTCGATGACAAATTGCATGAGGAGAATCTCAAGAGAAGTTCTTGGAGAGTCGAAGAAAAGGAACCCAACTTTAGGAAAACTTGGTGGTAGATGGAGGAGGTCCAAGTGGTAATAAAGATGAAAAAAAAGAGCTTTAAAAAGTGACAGAATGATAGAATTGAGGAAAACCTTAAGCACTACAGATTGGCCAATAAGGAGGTCAATAAAGTAGTGAAGGAGATTAAGTTGAAAGCCTGTAATGACCTATATACTAGACTAGATAGTAAGGAGGGGGAGAAAAAGATTTACAAACTTGCTAAAATAAGAGAGAGAAAAATAAGATATTTTAATCAAGTTAAGTGCATTAAGGGTGAGGACTCTAAGGTGTTAGTGAAGGATGAAAAGATTAAGGAAATGTGGAAGAACTATTTTGAGAAGTTGTTAAATGAGGAACATAGAGGTAGGTCAAAAGGGGAGGAAGTCAGTAGCAATAAGAAAAACCAAAACTATAAGTTCTATCGTAGGATTAGGAATTTTGAAATAAAGTTTAAACTTAAGAAGATGAAATCGAATAAGGCTTTAGGACCCAATGATATCCCTATTGAAATGTGAAAATGTTTGGTTAAGAAAGGGAGTTGTTTGGTTGACTAGGTTATTTAGTAAGATTTTGTTGACTAGGAAAATGTCAGAGAAGTGGAGAAAGGGTATTTTAATGCCAATATATAAGAATAAAGAAGATGTCTAGAATTGCAACAACTATAGAGGAATCAAATTAATGTGTCACACAATGGAAGTGTGGGAGAGAGTGATGGAACGTCGATTGTGAGATATAACAGAGGTGTCAGATAATCAATTTGGGTTTATGCCTAGTAGGTCAACAATGGAAGCAATCTATCTTTTAAGAAGAGTAATAGAAAAATATAAAGAAAAGAAAAGAGACGTTTATATGGTTTTTGTCAATCTTGAGAAAACATATGATAGAGTGTTTCGGGATATAATCTAGTGGGCATTTAAAAATAAATGGGTAACAAAAGGTTATATTGATGTGATTAGGGATATGTATGAAGGTGTGGTGACCATTATTAAATAGCCTACTAGAAAAACAAGTGAATTTCCAATTATTGTAGGGTTACACCATGAATCAATATTAAATCCTTACATTTTCACTTTAGTTATGGATGAGTTAACGTGCAATATTCAGGATGATATGCCATAGTGTATGTTTTTTGCAGATGATATCGTGTTAGTGGATGAGTATAACAACCCCGACCTGTGATTAACCGTTAAATCATGATTGTTAAGGATGCTTAATGACTAACCAAGATGAAATTCTGAATTAATTGCTTGTGTGTAGGGGTGCAACTTGGGCGGGTTCGGTCGGGTTGGGAGTTTGCCTAAGCCCAGCCCGAATTGTATTTGGCAGTGTCCAAGCCCGCCCAAGCCCGAACATGAACCCGAGCATTGCTGCCCAAGCCTGGACCAAGCTTTGTATTTTGAACTCGGGTTAGCCCGAATTGCTCAAAATTCACAAGTCCAGAAACCTGTAGGTAGACCAAATGAAACTCTTTGCTTGTGTCCACCAGACAATTGAGTCCCATGCTCACCTACCATAGTGTCCAGTCCCTAAATCCAATATTTAAAATACAAAGGTAAAATAAAGAATTAACAAGCTTATGAAAGTGAATAGATAGAATACATAAGAAAGAATGTAATTAAAAGGGCAAAACAACTTCAAACCTGAGGCAGTTATATATTATAAGATATAGTTGGGTTAATTTAATTTAATTTATTAAACCTCTTTTATTTAATTTATATATATTATATAATTTATACAATATATTAAATTCAATTCGGGTTCGGGTTGCTCGGGTTGGCCATTGATTCTGCCCAAGCCCGGCCCGAATTACAATTCGGGCATCAAAAATCTGTCCAGTCCCTAAAAAAACTCGGGCTGGGCTCGGGTTGTTCGGGTTGAACCAGCCCGAGTTGCACCCCTACTTGTGTGTGACATTATTTGAGTTTCTATCTATTTATCGTAGAAAGATCTGTTTGTGTTTCTGTTCTGTTTTACGAATTGAATGCCTAATCGGCATCCAATCACGAAATTGACTTGATTTCTGTGTTACTTAGAATTTTTAGAATTTTATGATAAGTTTAATTAAAATTTGATTCGGAACGAATTAATTTAGAATAATTATGCTCATTGATTAGTTAAAGCCCAAAATTAATTAAGAGTGATGTTATTAGCACCTACCAAAATTCTTTGGACCTCCCATTTCTTTGGACCCCAACCCTAAACCCTAAATTTTAATAATATTTTTTTGGACACCCCACTTATTACCAAATCTACCCATATTCATAATATTTTCACAATGAAATGCATACCCATCTAATTTTTCATCCATCTCCTTCCCTGACTCACTCAATCTTCAGAGTTTGGAGCTTTGGTCCAGTATAGAATTCTTGGACCCTAACCCTCCATCACTCTCGTCGCCGTCTCAGCCGTCAACGGAGCATTCCGACGACTCTCATCTTCTCTGAACGCTCTCCGTATCGCCGAATCAGTAACCTCTCTCATCCTCTCATCATCATCTTCTTCGTTGCTTTTTGTATCTTCGTCATCGCTGAGATAGATCAAAGATACTCTAATTTCTACGGGATTTGCATAACCGTTTGCAAGATGAGAAAAAACAGAATCATCGTCTGAATCGGCATAAGAATCATCGTCTGAATCGCCATCAGAATTCTGAATGTAGCCCAAAACAATTTGTTCACCAATGTATAGCCGAAAAAATGTATTTTGTTCATAACTGTTTTGTCGAACAATAATGATCCTGTCAGCACTGTATGTCTGAACAAAATTTGTTCATCACTGTGTAACTTAAAATAACATGAATTAAATCCATTCAAAATATATAACTTAAATCCATTCCAATTCACTCTTTTCCATTCTAAGTTAGTTAAACAAAGAAAATTACATAACTGACTATCTGCATTAATGTTCAGAACCTATGTATTGAACGAAAGGATTATGTTCAGTACTGTATTATCGAACATAATTCTAACAGTCAACAAACCAGTACCGAACAGCTCGAACGAAACAAGAACGACCGAAAACGACCAAGAATGTTAATACAAGACAGATAAACGAACGAGAATGTTGTCCTCGTCCTCCATTGCTCTACACAGTGAAATAAGTGATGAAGTATACGTTATACTTGAAGCAAAACTTTCAAGTTCAATAGCGTTGATGATGGTGATGAAGATGACACATTTAGGATTTAAGATGATTATGAAAAATAATAGATTTATGGTTTATGTTAGTTAGTTATGAAAAGTAATAGGTTTATGGTTTACCTACATGGAATACGTATAGTTGGAGTTGGAGTTGGAGGTGGGGGTGCGGGTGCGGGTGCGGGTGAGGGTGCGGGTACGAGTGGGGGTAGGGGTCCAATATTATAGAGTATTAGTTCTTATTGATAGGTGGGTGTTCCATTTAATAACGTCTTTTAATGTAATTTTACTTTAAGGTATAATTGTAATTAAAAAAAAATTATAAAATGGGGGGTCCAAAGAATTTTAGCAGGTACTAATAGCAGCACTCTTAATTAAGTCAACTTAATTAGGCCTGTATAAGGCTCATGTATATTCTAAACTACATTTTACACTCTTATTCTTCCTTTTGAAGTATCAAACGTGAGAGTGAGAGAGGGAGATTAAGTATTGGGCTTGGAAATCTAAGGAGATAAAGAAAAATTGTAGAGAATTCAAGGTGTTGATCTAAATGACTCAACCATTTGAACATCTAAGACACAATTAAGCTTCTAAGGTAAAAATTTCTACCTCCTAGTTTGTAATTTAGTTGGTTCCTACAAGAAATTAAGTGTGATAGGTGAATTGCCATGAGAATTGAGCTTCAATAGATGAATTCCATGCATACATGCATATATCATAGCAATTTGAGTTTGAATTTTACACAAGTCTCACATGCATGTGTCTATCTTGACCTTGTTTTGAGAATTCATCACATTTCTTACCATTTGACCCTAATTGATCATGTTTTGGAAAGTTTAAGTTCATGTCAATTCATGCATGTTATGTTCACATCATATTCTTAAGTTTTAAGTTGAATTTTAAGCAATTGGCAACCTTTTGAGCCTTGATTTGGCAAAATGGCTTTGAATTCATGATGTTTGACTAGTTTAGACATGTTTTCTCAAGCTTTTGGCCCCAAAGAATATGATTTGTGGCTTTGAAATTGAATTATGAACTTGGAAGAGCTATCTGGGAATTCTAGATTCTATTTCTCCGTTCAAGCAACAGATCTTGCGCTCGAGCGACCCCTCTGTGTTTTGCACCTCCGCTCAAGCGACCTTAAGTTGGCTTGAGCGTAAAATGCATGCTCCTAGAAGCTTACCATTTTTGCAGACTGCTCGAGCGACAATAGTTGCGCTTGAGCGAAGACCTTAGTCTCACGCTCGATCTATCGTCGAACGTGCGTCAAGCGAAAAAATTAAGCAACCAGTACTTTTGCAAAGTTTATAGACTGCTCAAGTGAAGGAAGTTATGCTTAAGCGACCACTTACATGTTTGGACGTCCGCTCGAGCGAAGGAAGTTGTGCTCGAGCGAGACCCTTATTTTCAGCATATTTGCCTAAGTGTTGAATAGCATGTTTTGGTATCCTTATTGCATCCTAGGCATTCCTAAGCCCTAGTTAAGACATAATAATGAGGATAAGAAGTAGAAACACACCAAAAGAAAGTAGAACTCAGTTAATAATTTTGAGTGTATAATTCAGTATGTATTCATTTTGTCTTTGTGTAGGTCATGAGCCGTAAGTTACTTGATTTGGCTGCTCTGTTGTTCACTTTGGAGCCATCTGTGAGTAATAACTTAGTAAAGCTATATTCAACTTTATTTATTTTCTGTACGTAGAATAAGATCTATTTTATGAAATGTTATGCTATGTACAATGAATGATTGTTCAGTTTCTGACAAGCACTCGTGGCAATAATTCTGTGGTTCAAGTATATGATATGTTCCCAGTACTGGAGGTTCCTTCGTGGAACTGGCAAGTATGTGATCTGTTCCCAATACTGGAGGTTCCTGTGTGGAACTGACAAGTATGTTATCTGTTCTTAGTACTGGAGGTTCCTTTGTGGAATTGGCAAGCATGTTATCTGTTCCCGGTATTGGAGGTTCCTTTATGGAACTGACAAGTATGACCCTTAATGCTCTGAATTCAATTTGTTACCGCTAATGAATGTACCACATATGAACAAGCATGAATTCTGATTTCTGTATATGATTGAAATAAGAAGATGAATATGAATCTGTTTCTAATTTCTGAATCTGGTGGGATATCATTCATTTAACTCTTTACTCTGTTATTATTCACTAGGCTTCCGCTCACGGTTTATATTATGTATGTAGGTGAGCAAGAGCGTGGCCAGGTCTAAGCTACTGCCTGCAGAGTTTTGGAGTCAGCCAACTACTGTGCCTCCCGGGGAGGTTTCTGTTTATAGAAGTCAAGTTTTGTGGATCATGCTAAGAACACTTACATTTAGTTTCATTTTTGTTTATCCGTACACTGGGTTAAGTCCCTTTTTATAATACTTGTACGGTGTTGCATGTCTTATGTAGACATGACGTCATATGTGTGTATACTTTATAGAAAGTTGTAAATTATCTGCATCGTGTATATCAACACAACTCCATGGACTAAATATATTTCATATATTTGCTTTCGCAGCCCCTAATTATATGTTATTATGTTCAGAGGCCTTGGGTAATCCAAGGATTACTGGCCAGTTACAACGCTAAACCTATAGGGGCGGGTTTGGGTCGTGACAATGAGACTAAAGAATGAGTTAACACTAAGTTGGAGATTTTGATAAAAGCAAATATAAAAGATTTAAGATAAGCAGAATTGAGACAGAGTATATGGAGTATAATTTTAGGAATAGTCACAATGGAAACAGAGGAAAAGTGAAGACTGAGAACCAAGAACTACCTAAGAGTGAACATTTTTGTTATTTAGAATCGATTATCACAATGACTAGAAAGTTTGGAGCGGATCCATATAATTAAAGCAGGGTGGCTTAAGCAGATGAGTGCCTCTGGAATACTGTGCGATAAACGAGTACCCATTAAACTAAAAGGGAAGTTTTATAGAACGACTATTAGACCAACAATGCTGTATGGGACGGAATTTGGACAACTAAGAAACAATATGTAGATAAGATGAGTGTTACTGAGATGAGGATTGTCACGACCCAAACCCGCCCCTGTAGGTTTAACATCGTAACCGGCCAGTAATCCGTGGATTACCAAAGGCCTCTTAACAGATAAGCATATAATAAGGGGCTGCGGAAGCATATGCACAAAACATAAATAGTCCAATAAGCTGTGTCGATAAACATGGGACAGAATATTTCAAAATTTGTATATACATAAGCGTGTCGGTCAAAGGATAACATAATTACAAAAAACTTACAAGAGTGTAATATCCAGGACCTAACTGTACAAAATAGACAGAGACTAACATAAGTACAAAAATAGCCATGTAACTAGACTTCAATCGGAACCTCCTCGGGAGGCACAACGGTTGGCTGACAAAAACAGAAATGAAGGCCGTCAACTCTGGCCCTGATCACGCGCTGGCTCACCTACATACATAATATAACCTGTGAGCGAAAGCTCAGTGAACAATAACAAAGTAAAGGGGTTTCAATGAATGAGTCATTATAGATTCAGAATTCACAATTCGGTTTCGTATCAAATTCATAATTTGTCCAGATTATATACAGAAATCATAAGTCATGCGTAAGTATACGTGATACATCCATAAGCGCTAACAGAGCAGATACAGAACAGATGCAGAAACGTGAGGGTTACGAATAACCAGTTCCATAAAGGAACCTCCGGATCCGGGTAACAGAGAATAAACACGCTGAGCCCCGCGATGGAGCCTCCGGTACGAGTAACAGAGTGCAGACAGATTAAGTTCCATGATGGAACCTCCGATACCGGGTAACAGCCAACACATATCACATGATACCAAGGATATCACGAGCACATATCAGAAATTGGACAATCATTCATTGTATAGAACATAACATTTCAGAAAACAATTCTTATTTCATCATACAGAAAATAAATAAGGTTGAACATAGCTTTACTATGTTATTACTCACAGTTGGCCTTGAGACAGACAGACGGAGCAGATTGGTCAAACGGTACGCGACACGTGACCTACATGACACATAACAGATACACACTTGAAACATACGTTCGAATTGTACATAACTTATGTCGTTTGCTCTTAGTGTGTTTCTAACATTTAATGCTCATTATGGAGTCTTAAACATGGCTTAGGAATGCCTAGGATGGAATGAGGATGCAAGAATGCATTGGAAAACATTTCTTGAAACTTGCTGAAAATAAGGTCCACGCTCGAGCGTGGCTTTCCTCACTCGAGCGAACATACAGACAATGAAGCTACGCTCGAACGTGACTTTCCCTGCTTGAGCAGACTGTAAACTTGAAAAAAAAAAATACTGGTTACATGTTTTTTACGCTCGACGGACGCTCGACCCCTGCTCGAGCATGAGACTCAGACCTTCGCTCGAGCGTAGATTCCCTCGCTCGAGCAGATTGCAAAACACAAGAACTTCTGGGTATATGCATTTCACGCTCGAGCGTAACCATCGTCGCTCGAGCGGAAGTGCATATACTCAGAGTGCACGCTCAAGCGTGAAGTTCCACGCTCGAGCATGGATCAAATTTCTGGAAATTCCAGATTCGATCACCAAGCTCAAACTCAACTTTTGAAGCATCCAAAACTCATTTTTCTGGGCCAAAACTTGAGGAAATACATAAAAACTCATAATACAACATGTTTAAAGAATTATAACAAGAAATCATGGCCCAAAGGTATGCCAATTGAGCAACATTCAACTTGAAACTCAAGAATAATTCATGAACACGACTTGAATGAAATTCTTTGAACCAAAGTTTCTCAAAACATGACCAAATGCAAGGTTCAACTAAAAAACATGATCAACTATGACAATATGACATAGAACATGAAGAATTTCTAAAACAAAGCTTGGATTATGACATGCATGCAAGAATTCCTTGGAAAAACAACCTCAAATGCCATGAACTACACATGTATGTATGCATTGAGCTTCAATTCTCCAATCTTAGCTTAATTGACCACCTAACCCTCTTGAGTTCATTTACTTGGTGTCTCAAATACAAGGCTTAAGAGTATAGTTCTTACCTAAGGTTGCTTTCAAGTGGGATCCTAACCCAAAGCTTCAAATTGGCTTCAATCTCCTAGTCAATTCTTCATTTGAGCTCAACCTCCCTCTACTCTCTCTCTCTCTCTCTCTCTCTCTCTCTCTCACGTTTTTCCCTTAGAATAGGCTCAAAGTGTTTTAAGATCAAGGAAAGGAGTTGAGTGGAGTGTCAAAGTGGTCTTATAGGTAGTAATTTGTCATAACTAATCAAATGGCATTATTTTAATCAAATTTAATCGCTCCGAACCGAATTTTAATTAAGCCTACCATAAATTTCTATAAATCCTATTTAACACATAAATCAAGTCAATTTCTGATTCGGACGCCAATGAGGCTTTCAATTCGCAAATTGAAACTAAAACATGTACAGATCTTCATACACTTACAGATATAAACACAAACAATGCAACACACATGCAATTTAATTCAAAATTTCACCTTAATCACTAATTAGGCATAATTAATCACGGATTAACGTTAGTCATGGGTCGGGGTTGTTACAGTCTTCCCCCCTTAAAAGAGTTTGGTCCTCCAAACTCGAATTACCTTCATTCTGAAGAACATTGGGTCAAATGGAAACAAATCCGAATATCTCTTCATCATGTCTTCTTCGGTTTCCCAGGTTGCATAGGTTCCTCCGTAGTTTTGCCAATCAACTTTTACTAGCAGTATTTATTTATTTCTCAATCTTTTGATCCTACGATTCACAATCTAGATAGGTCTTTCCTCATAAGTGTAGTCGTCCTTCAAGAGCACATGTGTTGGTTCAATGACATGGAGCGGATCTCTCAAATACTCTTGAAGCATTGATACGTGAAATACATTGTGTATATGCTCCATTACCGGTGGTAAAGCTACCCGATACGATACTGGATTGATCTTTTCAAGGACTCCATAAGGTCCAACATAACTTGGCGCCAATTTGCCTTTAACACCAAACCGAGTTTGACCCTTCATCGGGGTCACTTTAATGAACACATGGTCCCCAACTTCATATTCCTTATCTTTTCTTCGGACATCAGCATAGCTCTTCTGCCGACTCTGTGCAGTTTTCAGACGTTGCTGGATCAGTTTCACTTTCTCGGTTGTTTCTTGCACAAGTTCCGGTCCCAACAAAGGTCTATCACCTACTTCAGCCCAACATATCGGAGAATGAAATTTTCTTTCATACAAAGCTTCGTAAGGAGCCATTCCAATGCTTGAATGGTAACTGTTGTTGTACACAAATTCAGCTAATGGCAAATAGGTCTCCCAATTCTCCTGGAAGTCTAATACGCACATTCTGAGCATATTCTCCAAAGTTTGGTTAGTCCGTTCAGTTTGTCCATCTATTTATGGGTGATAGGCACTACTCAACCTTAGTTCTGTCCCCAAAGATTGTTGCAAACTCTGCCAAAATCTTGACACAAACTTTGAATCGCTGTCAGATATAATGGATACCAGTACACCATGCAATCTCACAATTTCGTTCACATACAAGTTAGCTAATTTATCCGTATTATATATAGTCTTGACAGACAGAAAATGGGTAGACTTAGTTAAACGGTCTACAAAGACCCAGATAGAGTCCATACCTCGAGAAGAGCGAGGCAATCCCACTACGAAATCTATGGTTATGTGCTCCCATTTCCATTCTGGTATTGGGAGTGATTGTAACAAACTAGCGGGTCGTTGATGTTTAGCTTTAACCTGTTGACAATGTAGACACCTAGCCACAAAATCTGCAATACTCTTTTCCATTCCAGGCCACCAAAAATTCTGTTTCAAATTGTGATACATCTTTATGTTCCCCGGGTGCATGGCAAACTTACTGCTGTGAGTTTCGGTCATAACACGTTTTCTCAAATCACAACAATCGGGTACACAAAGACGATTTTGAAATTTCAGCACGCTATTCTCAAACACAAATCCTGGCCTCGGCTTTGAATCAAATTCCTCTATGATCTTTTTCAAGTATTCATCTTCACATTGCTTCTGTTTGATCTCGTCAAGAATTGTAGGTTGAGCGAAAATAGTAGTTAAAGTCCCACATTGCTCTTGCAGAACAATTTCAATCCCATTCCGTTCTAGGTCATTTAGCAATTCTTTTTGATTGGACAGCAAGCATGACAAATTTGCACTGGATTTTCGGCTCAAGGCATCTGCTACAGTATTAGCTTTCCCTGGGTGATATAAGATCTGCAAATCATAATCTTTGATTAACTCTAACCATCGCCTCTGTCTCATGTTCAATTCCTTTTGGGTGAAGAAATATTTCAAGCTTTTATGATCGGTATACACCTCACAAGTTATCCTATACAAGTAGTGACACCAGATTTTCAAAGCAAACACCACAACTGCTAATTCGAGATCGTGCGTCGAGTAATTCTTTTCATGAGGTCGGAGTTGTTGAGAAGCATAGGCAATCACTTTTCCGTTTTGCATTAATACACACCCCAAACCTTTGTAGGAAGCATCACTGTAAACTTGAAACCCATCAGTACCATTGGGCAAGGTTAAAATTGGTGCAGTCACTAACCTGGTTTTCAACTCTTGAAAGGCTGCCTCTCTTTGTTCGTTCCAATCAAATGACACATTCTTCTGAGTTAACTGGGTCAATGGCATGGCAAGCTTGGAAAAGTCTTTTACAAATCTCTTGTAGTAACCTGCAAGTCCCAGAAAACTTCTAATCTCTATCACATTTGTCGGTTTAGGCCAATCCACAATAGCTTCAATTTTCTGAGGGTCAACAGAAACACCATCTTTGTTGATTACATGACCCAAAAATGCCACACTGTCAAGCCAGAATTCATATTTGGACAATTTAGCGTATAATTTCTTTTCTCTCAAAGTCTGTTGGGCAATTCTCAAATGATTCTCATGTTCTTCCCTGCTTTTAGAGTAAATCAGGATATCATCAATAAACACAACAATAAATTCATTCATAAATGATTTAAACACTCTGTTCATAAGGTCCATAAAGGCAGCAGGTGCATTGGTCACCCCAAACGGCATTACTAAAAATTCATAATGTCCATATCTAGTTTTGAATGTAGTTTTCTCTATGTCTTCAGCCCTAACCTTTAACTGGTGATACCCAGATCTGAGGTCAATTTTGGAAAATACTTGGGCACACTGAAGTTGGTCAAATAAGTCATCTATTCGGGGCAGAGGGTATTTGTTCTTGATAGTTACTTTGTTCAGTTCTCGATAGTTTATACACAACCTCAAAGATCCATCCTTCTTTTTGACAAACAGGACTGGAGCACCCCAAGGTGAAGTGCTCGGACGGATAAATTTCTTATTCAACAACTCCTGAAGTTGAGTTTTTAATTCTTTCAATTCTGAGGTAGACATTCTATAGGGGGGTCTTGTAAATAGGTTGTGTTCCCGGAAACACCTCAATGGTAGCACAATATTTAGTCAACCAGTCCATTCCCAAAATACAATCAAAATGATCAATATTCAAGGGCAATAAGTCAACATATAACATCATATCGCCAATCATAATATCACATGCTGGATAAACATAAGCACACATCATAGAATCCCCAGACGGCGTAGATACAGATAACACATATGTCATAAGTTCTAATGGTCTAGTCAATTTCCGAGAGAAAGCATACGATACAAAGGAATGTGTAGAACCATAATCTATCAGTACACATGCATTTTGAGAACATACAGAGAGTGTACCTGACACCACAGTATAGGTGTTTTGTACGTCACCGGGCACTAAGGCGAACACTCGACCTTGTTTCAAAGGTTTTTTCCCAGTATTGGCTTTTGCATTTGTTTTGGCCGTAAAGGCGGATCCAGCTGAACTTGCCATAGGACGGCTAGTATTCTCAGACCTGAGTGGGCAATCTTTCACTACATGACCTGTTTGGCCACATCGGAAGCAAGCACCGGATACTCGGTAGCACACACCCCTATGCCTTCTACCACAATCAGAACAGACCGGGATTGACCCACTACTCTGACTCGAGCTGCTTGTAGACCCCGTGTTCTGCTTCTTACAGACATAAGATTGGCCTCTTCTAAAACCATACCCAGACCTCTTCTCTTTCCAATCCATTTGTATAGTTGCTGGGGCCTTACTTTGTTTCATAGCAGCTAGTGTGGCTTCCGCCATTATGGATCTATCTAAAACTTCCACATAAGTAGGCAATTTCAATACACCTACTCGATCAAACACCTCCAAATCCAGTCCACCTCCAAATTTTCGTGTTTTTTTGTAATCAGTATCCACCATATGTGGAGCAAACCGTGCCAGTTCGGTGAATTTGGCTTCATACTCAGCTACAGACATCCTTCCCTGTTTAAGTTCTTGAAACTCAGACACTTTCCGATCCCTGAAACATTGGGAAAAATATTTATCATAGAAGATCGCATTAAACTGTGCTCACGTCATATTCCCATTGCCACTTCGAATCAGTAACCACCACCTTCGGGCTTCATCATTCAGAGTATAGATGGCTATGAGGACTTTCTGGACTTCAGAACAAGGAAACACTTCATATAGCTTTTCCATTTCAAGTAACCACGTCTCTGCTTTCAACGGTTCAATTCCACCATAGAATGTCGGCGGTTTCATTTTTATGAATTTCTGTGTCAAGTTGATGATGACATTATTATCTGCTTCGGCTTGTGCCGGCGGAGGTAAAGGGGGCAAAGGTGGTTGTCTTTGTTGTTGTGTCAAAGTTTCAGTCAATGCTGCAAGCATTTGTTCTATTCGGCTCATGCGAGCCTCTGAAGATTCATTTACATCACTTCCCCTTGCATTCTTCATGTTGCTATAGAGACATCAAATGATAATAAACATAGGCATAATCTTATTCGTTTCTTTCAATTCATTTGCTTAAATTTACATTCAGTTTTCATATTCATTTGGATTACCACACACTCATACATGCAGATGGAATGCCCCTAACTCTTATTAGGACATCCTAAGCTCATATGGACCTGTGTGTGCGGTAGAACACGTGCTCTGATACCACTCTGTTACGACCCAAACCCGCCCCTGTAGGTTTAGCATCGTAACCGGCCAGTAATCCGTGGATTACCAAAGGCCTCTTAACAGATAAGCATATAATAAGGGGCTGCGGAAGCATATGTACAAAACATAAATAGTCCAATGAGCTATGTCGATAAACATGGAACATAATATTTCAAAACTTGTATATACATAAGCGTATCGGTCAAAGGATAACATAATTACAAAACACTTACAAGAGTGCAATATCCAGGACCTAACTGTACAAAACAGACAGAGACTAACATAAGTACAAAAACAGCCATGTAACTAGACTTGAATCGGAACCTCCTCGGGAGGCACAACGGTTGGCTGACAAAAACAAAAATGAAGGCCGTTAACTCTGGCCCTGATCACGCGCCGGCTCACCTACATACATAATATAAACTGTGAGCGAAAGCTCAGTGAACAATAACAAAGTAAAGGGGTTTCAATGAATGGGTCCGTACAGATTCAGAATTCACAATTCAGTTTCGTATCAAATTCATAATTTGTCCAAATCATATACAGAAATCATAAGTCATGCGTAAGTATACGTGATACATCCATAAGCGCTAACAGAGCAAATACAGAACAGATGCAAACGCGTGAGGGTTACGAATAACCAGTTCCATAAAGGAACCTCCGAATCCGGGTAACAGAGAATAAACACGCTGAGCCCCACGATGGAGCCTCCGATACGGGTAACAGAGTGCAGACAGATTAAGTTCCATGATGGAACCTCCGATACCGGGTAACAGCCAACACATATCACATGATACCAAGGATGTCATGAGCACATATCAGAAATTAGACAATCATTCATTGAACAGAACATAACATTTCAGAAAACAATTCTTATTTCATCATACAGAAAACAAATAAGGTTGAACATAGCTTTACTATGTTATTGCTCACAGTTGGCCTTGAGACAGATAGACGGAGCAGATTGGTCAAACGGTACGCGGCACGTGACCTACATGACACATAACAGATACACACTTGAAACACACGTTCGAATTGTATATAACTTATGTCGTTTGCTCTTAGTGTGTTTCTAACCTTTAATCCTCATTATAGAGTCTTAAGCATGGCCTAGGAATGCCTAGGATGGAATGAGGATGCAAGAATGCATTGGAAAACATTTCTTAAAACTTGCTGAAAATAAGGTCTATGCTCAAGCGTGGCTTTCCTCGCTCGAGTGGACATGCAGACAATGAAGCTATGCTCGAGCGTGACTTTCTCCGATCGAGCGGACTGTAAACTTGAAAAAAAAAAATATTGGTTACATGTTTTTCACGGTCGACAGACGCTCGACCCTTGCTCGAGTGTAAAACTTAGACCTTCGCTCGAGCGTAGATTCCCTCGCTCGAGCGGATTGCAAAACACAAGAACTTCTGGGTATATGCATTTCATGCTTGAGCGTAACCATCGTCGCTCGAGCGGAAGTGCATGTACTCAGAATGCACGCTCGAGCGTGAAGTTCCACGCTCGAGCGTGGATCAAATTTCTAGAAATTCTAGATTCGATCACCAAGCTCAAACTCAACTTTTGAAGCATCCAAAACTCATTTTTCTAGGCCAAAACTTGAGGAAATACATGAAAACTCATAATACAACATGTTTAAAGAATTATAACAAGAAATCATAGCCCAAAGGTATGCCAATTGAGCAATATTCAACTTGAAACTCAAGAATAATTCATGAACACGACTTGAATGAAATTCTTTGAACCAAAGTTTCTCAAAACATGACCAAATGCAAGGTTCAACTCGAAAACATGATCAACTATGACAATATGACATAGAACATGAAGAATTTCTAAAACAAAGCTTGGATTATGACATGCATGCAAGAATTCCTTGGAAAAATAACCTCAAATGCCATGAACTACACATGCATGTATGCATTGAGCTTCAATTCTCTAATCTTAGCTTAATTGACCACCTAACCCTCTTGAGTTCATTTACTTGGTGTCTCAAATATAAGGCTTAAGAGTATAGTTCTTACCTAAGGTTGATTTCAAGTGGGATCCTAACCCAAAGCTTCAAATTGGCTTCAATCTCCTAGTCAATTCTTCATTTGAGCTCAACCTCCCTCTACTCTCTCTCTCTCTCTCTCTCTCTCTCTCTCTCTCTCTCTCTCACGTTTTTCCCTTAGAATGGGCTCAAAGTGTTTTAAGATCAAGGAAAGGAGATGAGTGGAGTGTCAAAGTGGCCTTATAGGTAGTAATTTGTCATAACTAATCAAATGGCATTATTTTAATCAAATTTAATCACTCCGAACCGAATTTTAATTAAGCCTACCATAAATTTCTATAAATCCTAATTAACACATAAATCAAGTTAATTTCTTATTCGGACGCTAATAAGGCTTTCAATTCGCAAATCGAAACTAAAACATGAACAGATCTTCCTACACCTACAGATATAAATACAAACAATGCAACACACATGCAGTTTAATTCAGAATTTCACCTTAATCACTAATTAGGCATAATTAATCACGGATTAACGTTAGTCATGGGTCGGGGTTGTTACAAGGATGCTAAGGTAGATGTGTGGCAAGACTAGAAAAGACATAGCTAGGAATAAATATATTCAAAAATGGGTAGGAGTAGTACCGATAGAAGATAAGTTGAGAGAGAATAAATTGAGATGGTTTGTCATATACAACGGAGACCAACAAAGACAGTAGTGAAGAGATGCGATATAGTGACGGTACATGGTAGTATTGGGAGAAGAGGTAGACCTAAATTGATGTGGACTAGTGTAGTAAATAGAGATATGAATCTCCTTAATTTGACTAACAAAATGGCCTTGGATAGAGTTGAATGGAGAAAAATGATTCATGCAGTTGACCCAATTTGATAGGACTTAAGGTTTGGTTTAGTTTGGTTATGTGTATCTAAAAAAATTGTATAAAATATTTTAAAAATTCACTAAAAATTTAAAAAAATATGAAAAAGAAATCAATTTTCAAAAAAATAGATAAAACCAAATAAGATGATTACCATTTTTTGGGAGATGGGGTAATTATTTATTAACGGATGAAAATTTTTTAAGGTGTAATTTTTACTATATTTTTTTTACCTTGGAAAAGTTGCAACCCCGTATATTTATAATTACTTTTTAGAATGAATTACATTTAGTACGCTTATATTTTTACAAAAATCTCACTTTCGTTCCTTTACTTTCAATTGTAACAATTGACCCCTTACACTTTTTGTTGGACAATCTTCACTGTATTTAAAAGATTTAATTCTATTGTGTACAAAACAACAACTGGAATTTAAAGAAATAAAGAAAAGGAGAGAATTTGTTTGATTATAAAATCAAACTCGAAATAATAAATAAATAAACAGATTTTATTTTGTTACAAAAACAAAATTAAAGTCTGATTAAATAAACAAATAAAAACAGAATAAAATTAAACAACTTACTTGGTTAATTTCTTTGAATAACTTTTCTGATCAAGTCTAGTGTTTAACATTGTGTCCTTAAGACAGATTCGTCCTCTCCACGGTACTTTCAGAATTTGGACGTCTATCTCCCAGGATAAAATGATCTTCTCAATGAATAAAAGCAGCACTACAATTTAATCGTTTGTCGAACACACTAAGTGTTTACACTCTTTCTTTCAGAAATAAAATGCAGCAAAATGCAGAGATTTAAAACAGAGGATGGAGTACGAAAATTGGAGTAAAAAATCCAAATGGGAGGCTTAGTCTATTTATAGATGTAAAGGTGGCTCTTGGTTTTGAATTGAACAGGTACTGTACATGTTCAATTTGAATTAAACAGATACATACTGTTTAGGCACTGTTTGGTTTGAAATTCAAACAGATTTAAAGCTGTTGGGTTCAAAAACGGGAAGGGCCCTGTTTGGATGAACAGTAAATCCAAATCAGCTTAATTCTGTTTGAAAACGAGAAGGGCCCTGTTTGGATGAACAGTAAATCCAAACCAGTTTAATTTGAATTCTGGATTTTATTTTACTAAAAATAAAATTAAATTTAAATGTTTTTGGCCCAAAAAGATTAGTATTGGGCCGAATATGCCCAACCCAACCACACATCACGCACCCGCGCCCAGCTCGCTTGGACGGCAATGCGCGCGTGTGGTGGTTTTTGGGTCCAATGGGTCTAGCCCATTTTGCCCATAACCTCTCCCTCTAAAACACTTGGGTACCCCTTAGGGCACACCCTAAGTACCAAACCCATGCCTTATAAACCCTTTCAAAACCTCCCACCAAATCAATGTGGGACAAGCCTAATTCAAACCTTTAAGGAATTTCCACCAAAACTCCATTTCCATGGAGCATACTTTGGCTTCAATTTCCCATTCACTCGGTAATGGTTTTGAGCAACCAAATATACCACGTGAATCACAACGCGGCATAGAACGCGTTATCACTTTGACCCGTGTAAATCGATGTACGGGGCCTACCTAAAAATTAGACCAAACTTAGGAAAAAAATCCGATTTTACCCAGAATTTTATAACCATTTCCAACACTTTTAATCAAGATGTAATCTCACTCTTCCATCCATTTACAGTTGACAAAGTTGGCATAATTTATCATTTAAATCATATATTATATTTTTATTGTCTCATTAGTACCCTTACACATTTACTAAAATCTCACTTTAGTCTTCGTACTTTTACCAAAATCTCACTTTAATTCATCCACTTTCAATTTATGTCAACTTTATTAATGATAGATGAATGGGAGAATGAGATTGGAACTTGACTAAAGGTGCAAGGGTTGGCTATAACAATTAAAAGTAAAGGAACCAAAATGAAATTTTGATAAAAATGTAAAGATACTAAATGTAATTTATCCTATTTTTTTATTAGTGTGCTGATTTATAATTTTTTCATAAAATTATATATATTAGTATGTTTGTATCAAGATTTATTAATTTAGTGAGTGTGTAGAGTGTTTCAATGAAAATATTGAAGAATGTATTAACAGTGTGAATAATGTGTGCCATTTTGTAAAGATGTGGTAGAAACTGCTAATCATATCCTACTTCATTGTCATGGTGTGTGGAAGATTTGGTCTGAAATTCTGAATTGGTGGGGGGTCAGTTCGAATCCGAATCCTCGGTAGCCCTACCCTGTAGCGCTCCCCTGTAGCCCCCAAAACGACGTCGTTTTGGGGGCGGATTTTCAGAAAAAAAAAAAAAAAAAAAAAAAAAAAAAAAAAAAACGCAGAAGAGGGAGGGAGGGAGGAAGGAGAAGGAGAGGGAGAGGGAGAGGGAGAGGGAGGGAGGAGGGAGGAAGGAGGAGCTCGCCGGCCGGACTGAACTGGAGGGGGCCATAAATATTGGGGGAGGGAGAAGGAGGAGGAGGAGGCGGAGAGGTGGAGCTGCTCCGACGACCTGCCATGGCTGCGACCACGGCTGCGACGGCCTGCCATGGCTGCGACCATGGCTGCGACGGCGGCAGCGATGGCGGCGACGACGGCGAGGGACGAGGACGGCGAGCTCCTCCCTCCTCACTCCTTCCTCCCTCTCCCTCTCCTTCTCCTTCTCCTTCCTTCCTCCCTCCCTCCATCTTCTGCGTTTTTTTTTTTCTGAAAATCCGCCCCCAAAATGACGTCGTTTTGGGGGCTACAGGGGAGCGCTACAGGGTAGGGCTACCGAGGATCCGGATTCGGTCAGTTGGGCCTCACCTTGTACAGTTGAGAATGTGTTTTTCTGGTGGAAGGGTGTCATATTTAAGAAGAAGGAATTGCAAATTTGGAAGGTTTTGCCTATTGCATTGTTGTGGTCAGTTCGGAGAGTTAGGAATAAATGTGTCCTTGAAGGGGGTCAACCTAAGCTTGAGGAGGTTGGTGAGTTAATTAAGGTCAGGTTGGCAGTGTGGGCCAAGTATAATTTAAGAAAAATATTTGGAAATTCTAAATTATGAGCGGTAAAAGAGCTCTAGTGGGTGGGTTCCACTCATTGATGTGATATTTTGATCTTAAATTTTTTTTTTTGTTGTTAAATTTTTACCTTATTAGTGCTCAACTAGTACTCCCAAATTAGAAGAATGAATCATTATTGATAATTTAAAAGGTGTGAATTATTCTGTAAATGACTTGGTCTCAAATAAGGAGGTGAGGCACTTTGAAGGGGGAGGTGAGGTACTGCTTGTAGTGGGTGATGGGATCGTGGATCAGAGGAGGCTGCAAGGACGCTGAGTGTTTGTTTATTGTTGTATTGCTTGTTTGTGGTGGATTAGGATCCCCTACTTGCACTCTTTCTTTATATGGTGGAGATGTATTTTAGGATGATCAAACGGTCCAGACTTACTTATTTTATAATTAAAAAAAATTAAGATAATTTTTTTTAAAAATAGCTAAATCTGGACTATTAGATCATTTTAGGATACATCTCCATCATTACAAGTAGGGAGATAAAGAGAGAGTGCAAATGGAGGATCTGGACTCGTTTGTGGCGGTCTCTCACCAATTGTTGAGGTGTGTGTTAATAGATGATAAAGTATTCTTTTCGGTACCAATTTTGTTAGAATCGCACAGTTTGCTTTAATATTTTTTTTTTGGTACTTTCTCCACTTTATTGATATAATTGAATATGCTAGGTATGTTTGTTATTATTATTAAAGTTTTCTTTTGCTAATAACAAAAAAAAAATCTCAAAATGAGAGAATTTGAAAGGTGCATAGGGCCATCAAGAGTCCCGTTTCCAATGATCCAATCCGTTGTAGGACTCTCAATATATATCATTCATAAAAAAAATTAATTTGATATGATAATTTTAACTTTTTTATTTTATCGTATTTATTTTTTTTAAAAGGTACAAAAAATATTTTTTTAAATAAACCATTCATTTTTTTAGAGATAAATACGATAAAATGAAAACATAACGATTATGAGACTGGCATATTTTTTTTTTCATGAATGATATACATTAACAATCCTACAAAATAAATAATTTAGATTATCAAAACAAAACTCATAATAAATCTTTAAATTCTCCATGTTATGATGCGAGCCTGAGAGAAAATCTCTGCTTTTTTCTCTCCCCCTACCTTATAATGCCTCACCCACTCTCTCATGTCTCTCTTCGTATTCTCATGCATGTTAAGTGGCTCTTCACAGGTAACATTTGAATTAGAAAAAAGATATATAAAATAAATTATAAAGTATGAGTGATATGAATTATTTATTTATTTATTTAACAAAAATAAGTATGTGGGGCCCAAACCAATTGTGGGGCCACATAAGTGTTTTTCCTTTTTGTGTGCGTAAATCAGAAGATCCAAAAATTATGATATATGGTTGGTTTGATTTTCAAAAATTTATTTTATATTTTTTATAAAAAATTAAAAAATAATTTTTGGTGAAAAAAATCAAAAATATTTATCATTTTATATAATTTTATATTTTGGGAGGCCATAAATAATTTTAAAAATTTTAAAAATATCTTTTTGATATTTATTTTTATTAAATTAGTCTCAAGTTTAAATAAAATTAAAAAAAAAAAACTGTTTTTTTTTTTTTTCCTGAAAAAAAGATATTATTTTCTTAAGAATTTTTTATTTTTTATTTTTTTTCTGAAAATTTTGTTATAGCCTTGGCATAAGTGGATATTTGATTGAAAGAAAATACATGAGATTAGAAATCTAGTGATAAAGATTAATAGTACATCAAATAGAAGGGTAGAAGCAAGGTATTTATGAAATTTTATATAGTTTTGATTTCTTTAATTAATTAAGATGGATTAAAATACTTGTAATATTATTTTTTTCAAATAATTTATTTGAGAAAGAAATTTTTAAAATTTTTAATAAATACAAAAAAAAATTGTGAATTTTTTTTTATATATATTCAGTGAATTTTTAAATAATTTCTACGTAAAATTTATATTTTTTAAGTGTCTCTAAATTAACTGTATATAATAAAAAGTATAAAAATATAATTATAATATAAAAAAATTAAAAAATATTAATTTTATATGTTAACACTATCATTGTATTACTAATTCGGTGGCATATAAACAAACACTCTTTATCTCATATTTCTAATCTAATATCACTACGCTAATAGTTTGTTCATTTAGGCCTTGTTTGGGAAATATTAAAATGACTAAATAAGTATAAAAAGACAAAATATGCTAATTTAGCTAATAAGATAAAATGTCACATCTCAACTATAATCAAATATTTTTTCACAATCATCATCACATTCAAAAAAATAAATAAATAAAAAATTTCCCAAATTAATGGAATTAATTTAACCAGGTTGAATTAGCCAAAAAAAAAAAAAAAACAGGCCAATTAGCTCTTCCCAGATGAATGCATATAATCTCACCTAATACCAACACACTAATGGTCTCCTCACAAACACCGCCTTCTCTGTTTTTTTTTTTTTTTTTTTCTGACTTCATCCAATGGAGGCAAGCAAACGAGCCTTAAAACCCATAACATACATAAAACACTGAGCAATTAAAGTGTAAGAATACAGGGAGACAATTTAACAATGATGTCAAGAAAAAAAATTTATAAAAAGGTGTCAAATATTAAAAATATTAATAGTTAAAATTATAATTAATGTGTAATAAACTTTAAAACATTACCACTTAATCGTAATTTGGCCTAAAAATATCGATGAGCAAAGAAACAAGGCTGTCTTAATATTACATTTTTGTATGCATTTATTTATTGTACATGCATTCATGCATTAATATATAACTCGAAAATAGGGAAGGAAACATAATACAACAACAGCCAAATAACTACATACATACATCAAACCCAAACCAGATGACCAAATAACTACATACATACATCAAACCCAAACCAGATCATAGATTGATTATAAATACAACCCAACCAATCAACCAAAACCACATAGTGCATCAAATGAAATGATGATGGTGTCTTAAGTATGGTCGGTGTTGTGATGAGGTCCACTTCCGCCCTTCGGTGGTGGCCTTGCCTGTCCTAGTGCAACATCTTCCTATATGTATAGATATATACATACATGTAGCACACCAAAGTCACATACTAGCATGTTCAAAATAAAGCATATCATAATGATGAGATTCTAATATATATACATATATATATTTATTAGATTATATTTTGGGATCATCATACCTCAAAATTTTCTAGTAATATAATAATTGTAAGTATTCTGATACAAAGAAATAAAAAGATTTGAAAATAGAGAATCATTAGTCATCAAAATACATTCTTGTAATTTCACCAATATCTCATTTTAGTTTCTTCACTATCAATTGTAATAGTTAATCTTTTACACTTAAAGTCAAGTTATTACAATCTCATCCTTTTATCCATCTACCATTAACAAAATTGATAAAAATTTGTCATTTGAAGCATATATAACATTTTTGTTGTTTTAGTATAGCACCATTACATTTTACTAAAATTTTACTTTAATCCTCACTTTCACCAAAATCTCATTTTAATCCTTCTATTTTCAATTTCCGTTAACTTTATTAACAACAGATGGACGGAAGAATGAAATTAGAACTTGATTTAAAGCGTAAGAGGTTGACTGTTTACAATTGAAAGTAAATGGACCAAAGTGAAATTTTGATAAAAGTTCAATGATACTGAATATAATTTACTCTTTTATTTATGGGCAAATTACACCAGTGTTTTCTACATTTTCGCCCTTGTGTCATTTTGGTTCTTCAATTTTCAATTGACTTAATTTTGACCCTTAATTTAAAATTTTGTGTCAATTTGGTCCAATTGATAATGTCGTTAGTATTTTTTTATGGAAAATAATAACTGAATTGGTTGAGGATAACATAGTAAGTTAAGTAATTTTTTAATTTTACTCTAAAAAATATAATACATGCCACTTACATACATATTTTTCATTTTAAAAGAAAAAATGCTAAGATTTGTAGTCAATTTGACCAAATAGAAACAAGAAAAATGATTTGTGGCACTAAATTTCCTGGCACTAATTTCCTGTTTTGGTAACTTTGTTTTTTTTTTTTTTTTTTTTTTTTTTTTTTTTTTTACCTGATATAGAAATTAGTGCCATTAGTGCCAGGAAATTTAGTGCCACAAATCACAACTGTTGAAACAAAGGGCTATTTTGAGAAGATGGTTATAATCAGCTTTTTGATAAAAAGCTACTTATAAGCAGTTTTTTTGTGAGAGAGGAAGTGGATTATAATCTGGGAAGTGGATTATAACCCACTTCCCAAAATAGGCTAAAATTGTGAATTCATGATCAAAATCAAATCGATTGAAATTATAAAAACTAAAATAATATAAAGAGCAAATTACAGAGATTATTTTCGTAATTTGCCCTTTATTTATTACATAACACAATTAATGAACAAATTTTGAATGGCTTAAGTGTCAGATTATTCAGGAAGATATGCTTTGATGTTTGAGGTCTCACTTCATTAATGGAAGTCCCCTAGTTAGTCAGTCTGTTTACTAACTGTTATGTCATGTAATAAATAAATTTTGTAATGTGTTAAAAGTGTGATATTAGTGCCTATCTAAAAATAAATAAATAAAAACTGTGATATTAGTTAGTAAGAAAATTTTGTAAGATTTGTTAATTTTTGTAAGATTACTCCTATACAAAAGGTATACACACAAAACACACACATAATCCTATGAGAGAGAGAGAGGGAGAGAGAGAGAGAGAAAGAGAGAGAGTTAACTTACAACTAATGTTGAAGGAGGAGCTGCTGCTGGGTCCTCTGCTGTTGTTGAAAGAGGAGCTGCAAATGGGTCTGATGTTGAAGAAGGAACTGCAGGTGGGTCCTCAGGTTTTGCAGCTGGCCCAAAACCCAGACACTTAAGAAAAGACCTCATAGTTTCTTTAAGAGAATAAGAGCCATTTCTTGGATTGGAAGACAAATTCACAACTCTTGTTGTTGCAGCCATTTCCTGGTTTCTTTGATATCACCCTCCTCACCTCATCAATGGTTGATGATGCCTTCTTCTCTCATGACTCTGTAATGGTTGGCGGCTGTCTTATCAATGTCTTAAATGAACGACTACTTGTTAAGACTAGTTGCTTGTCTCACTCATTAATTTTTTTGCTATGTTATTATAAGACTGAATTACAAATATACTCTTCAAATTTACTTAAAATATAAATTGTTCTGATTTAAAAAATTACAAATATTTCTTTATTAGAATTTTTTATTTAATAGAATTAATTAAAAATGTGAAATTTCTAACTGTTCACCTATAGAATAATAAAATTATCTAAATTATTAATTGAAATAAAATTTTAACATTATTAAATACCGTTAATTAACTTGATGATTTATTAATAAAAGGATTCATTTGTTATGAAATTAGAAACCTAAGAGGCATAATGTAATTTCTAGAATCACAAAAGATAATTTATAATTTAAGTAAATCTTAAAGGATGTGTTTGTAATTTTTCCTTATTATAATTAGTAATTAACTATTTAATTTGTCATAACATAAGAGTCTTTTGAAAAATTGGTAAAAAATCAGTTTTCAGCTTTTTATCCATTTTGGGTCACATCATATTTTACATAACTTATTCACAAAAATACAAAATAAGTTAAAAAAGCCAAAAAGTTAGTTTTTTACTAAACTTTCCAAAATACCCCATATATATAATATTTCGAAACAATTTAATAATTTTACGTGTTTTAAAATATTTCTAACAATTTTAGTTTGGGATTGTTTGAGATGATCTAAATAAGTGTACTTTTTAACTTTTTATGAAACATGGATTGGGTATGGGTTGGGTTTGAACTGATGTGATAGAGAGGTGATGTAACTTAAATAAGATGATATGATTTAAATATGATAGTGACTTTTTGATTTTTTTAGATTATGACAAATAAGAACTTAGTTAAAATGATAAGTGAAAAAATATAAAATTATTTTAAAAATGAAGTGTATAGTGTAAATTTAAAATTAAAAAAAAAAAAAGTGGGCTACATCCATAATAATTGTAATCCATAGATATATTTTCTGGGTATTTTATAATTTTTTTAAGTACTGAGTATTGTTGTTTTATTTTAGGTAATCACTTACGGACACTCTCTAATATTATTATTTTGGACAAATTATAACGGTTTTTATAATTTGGGACTTGTGTTTGGTTTCTAACTTTTTAATTGTGATACATTTGATCTAGAATTTTGAATTTTGTTTCAAATAAGAACAACTGAATATACTATTGCTTAATTTTAAGGACAAAATCGTTAATTTGATAAAATATAAACTAATTTGATAAAAATAAATGTCAAAAAAATATTTTTGAATATTTAAAAATTATTTCTACCCACTAAAGATACAATTATGTAAAATTGATAAATTTTTCAGACATTTATATATTTATATCAAATTAATTTTTATTATGTGTTTGGATAATGATTATGTATTGGGTAGTTTTTATTTTCATTAAATTAATTTCTATTTTTTCAAAGACAACTTTAATATCATTATTAAACCAATCCATTAAATCAAAAATCCAAAACTAAAAACATTTCATATATTATTATATCGATTACACATTATAATCCTAACAACTACTCATTACATGGTCATCATCTAAACACATAACAAAAATTAATTTTGCAAAATAAATAAATATGTACAAGATTTATCAATTTGACATAATTTTATTTTTGATGGGTAGAGATAATTTTTAAAAATTTAAAAAAAATTTCTTCACATTTATTTTTGTCAAATTAGTTTATATTTTATCAAATTGACAATTTTGCCCTTAAAATTAAGCAATGATATCTTCAATTGTTCTTATTTGGAATAAGATTCAAAATTCAAAGTTAAATGTGTCACAATTAAAACGTTATGGACTAAACAGCGACGAATTCCAAGGTATAGGGACTGTTAATATAATTCTTTAAATTTTTGTTGACCTTCTAATCACGAATTCCAAATCCTAAGGTGGTGTTTGGCAAGTGGTTTTGGGGCTAAAATAATCACAAAAAACAAAATACGTTATTTTAGCCACAACAAACAAAACATTACATCCAGCCCATAATTATTACACTCTTCTCTCACAAAAAAAGTCAAAAAAGTCAAAAAGTCATTCCCAAACCAAGTTTTTTAACCCAGGCTAAAATAGCTAAAAAAGTCTAAAAAATTAAAAAGCCAATCCACTTTTCAAACGGAGGCTGAATATTGTTTATTTTTTATTTTGAAATACAACAATGATTCATCCCTCATTTTTTCATCACCCCCTTTGACCCCCTCTCTCTCTCATTGGTTGCTTTTTCTTTTTCTTTTTCTTTTTTTTTCTGCTCCTCCAGTCACTCCCTGACACATGACAAAAGGGATAAGGGGGTGACCACAAAAAGGGAGTCTCAAGTATTATTCTTTGAAATATTCTACTTATGGTTGTTGGAATATATAGTAGCCTCGTTTGGGGACTGGCTATTTTAGCCAAAAAGTCAAAAAACCAACTAAAACTAGTCACATCACCTCTCTACTTTTCTGCACATCTTTTCGTAAAAAGTCAAAAAGTTACTAAAATAGCTTGTTCCCAAACGAGGCCAGTGTTTAAATAAACTAGCTAAATGATTGAAATGATTAGGCTATTGGAGAAGCCTAGTCTGTGAGGGAAAAAAAATTAATAAGCACGTGCTTTACCTTGATATAATATAATTTTTTTGATGAAAAATTTACTAGTCCTCTTATATAAATTAATGGATTACCAACCCAATATATATATATATATTATAGTGAATTGGATCAAGGATATATTATGGGTCTCATACCGAATGCTGATATAATTTGCATATTGAATTTAGTTATTTTCTTTTATTCTCCCTCATATTTTTCTCTTTTAAGAAATTTTAAGTATAGGGTAAACGTCAATAATATTATAATAATTATATTTATTTATTATATTATTTTTATCATTTTATGTGTTATTATTGTATTAGTAGTGTGGGGTTATATTTCTGAGTATCAACACGTGGCAAGGGGACGCCGATGTGTCATCCGAGGTGCTACGTGTCACGGTAAAGTTTTGCCAAGGTACTCAAGTAATTGCCGAGGTAATTTCCGAAGACATCTTAATTCAGTACAAGGCCTCCAACCTCGGCTTAACATACAAAGGCCGAGCTACCCGCAGAAGAATAAAGCCGAGGTTGATGTTATAAAATATTATCTTGGTTAGGTGGATGTCCAACCAGATGGAGAAAGCCATGAGGCCATTATCTCACCAACTAGTGACCTTGAGGCCATGTGAAATAGCCATGAGGCCACTAGTTGCCGTGTGAAGGAATAAACAGTTTTTACCTAGAAAGTTGCCAAAAGTGCTACATTGGGTTGGCAAGCCAGCTCAAAAGCTGGTAACCACTCTATTAACCTTTCTGGTATATATATGGAATGGTTGGGACACAAAAGGAGAGGAGGGCATGAGGGCATGAGGGCATCAACACAACAGTTAAAACAGACATAGAGAGGCAACAAACTAATTGTAACATTTACAATTATATACTCAGAGAGTGAGAAAGTTACTGAGAGTGAATTGTAATACTTGTTACTGTTCATAGTGAAACACCTCGGCCTCCCGTGGACGTAGGCAATTATTGCCGAACCACGTTAAATCCTTCTTGTCTTTGTGTTATTATCTGTGCCATCTATTCTGCTTGTGTTTTTACCGCTGAATCACTAAGATAGGCAGTGTGATCAGAAAATCACTCACACAATTTGGCGCCGTCTGTAGGAAAATACGACGAATAGATGGCCAGTAACGCACAAAACGAAGAGGTTGGGGGTGACACTCCCGCTGGGAGTGGCAGGCCTATTAACCTCGACGTCGACGGAGACAACCACAATAACAAAAACCGTGGCCAGGGGCACGGGGGAAAGAACGTCATACAGGAGGACGACACTTCGAAGAAGACGGACCAGAGCAGATACTACAAGGAAGATAACCTCCAGATATGGAGGGACAGATGCATACGAAGGGATGAGGAACTCAAGGATCTGGCAAATAAGTTGGCAGACTTGCAGTTGGTCGTCAACTTCATGATGCACAGCAAGGTCATGCAGCCACCATACCCGCTGCAGGATACGCCAATCCCAGCAGTTAAAGCTCGGAATGAAGAAAGGGACAATAACTCCTGAAGCACCACAACGCTCCAGAAACAGGAGGCATTCTCACCCGTCCTCCGGAGAGGTCGGTAAGTCCCAGAGGACGAATAATACAAAGGATCAGGAACTAGGAGAACATCGGCATGTACAAAAGCAGGCTCTTTGCTTCGACACCATCCATGGAGAAAGATCAAAACGGGCGTACCACGAGGCCGAGAGTAGCGTGCCGAAGGGACTAAAGTCGAAAGATAGCCGAGCTCCGGGGAGGAGTAAAGAAGACTTGAGAAACTACCTCAAGAGGAGGGAGCAGAACGCTGAAGCCGAGGTAAACTCGTTCATCAAGCCGAGGACACCATTCTCGGTGGAACTGGACAAATTTGAAGCACCAAAAAGATTCAGCATGCCGAGGTTTCAAATCTATGACGGTAAGTCAGATCCTAACTTCCATGTTGGATTGTTTTTAAACTCAATGGCGTTATACAGTGGAAATGAGCCTTTGCTCTGCAAAGTATTCCCTTCGTCCTTTGGAGAAATTGCATCAGATTGGTTCCACAAGTTACCAAAAGGAAGTGTGAAAACTTGGGAAGGCTTGGCCGAGATGTTTGTGGCCAGGTTCGTGACAAACAAGCTACAGCCATTGAGGGTGGACGCATTAATGGCTTTGAAGATCAGCAAGGATGAAGGCCTTCGGGCCTACGCAAAGAGGTACTACGAAGTGTTCAACCGAATACCTGAATGCAACCAGAAGGTAGCGGTCGTGTCTTTCAAGAACGGCCTGAAAACAGATTGTTCACTACGGAAATCTTTGGCGAAGATATTGCCAAAGAGCATGGAGGAACTCATGGCAAGAATCGAAAAATATGCCAGAGCCGAGGAGGATACATCGGCACCGAAAGAGGTCAAACAGGAGGGGAACGGCTCGCCAAAGCGAAGCCGAAGTAATAACGGGTTCAGCAAGGCAGAGGTAGAGTTAAGGGCTAAACAAGCAGTGACAACCGTGTTCCGACTTCCAATCCAAAAAATCCTAGGAAAAATCCGGAGCCAGCCCTATTTCAGAACACCAGTAAGGGAACCCGGGGAGTTTATGGGAAGAAACACGGACAGACATTGTTCGTATCACAATGAAAACGGGCATACAACACAGGGTTGCAGAGCCCTCAAAGCACACTTGGAAGATCTGGTGAGGCGAGGCCACCTCAGAGACCTTGTCGATGAAACCAGAACGAGGGAAGAACAGGCAAGGCTGCCTCAGGCTGAAGCAGCTCCACCACCACCGCAACCTCGGGAAGAGAGACCTCGGGTAGTAAATGTAATTCATTCCAAGGTGAATGAAAACGACATACGGGGGGAAACCCAAAGAGTAAAACACTTGCAGTACGTGAACCAGGTCGGATTGAAAAGACCTCGGCCGGGGAATTGCCAAGGTCCGATGATAAACTTCACCGAGGCCGACCTAGAGATGGTACAGCAGCCGCATAATGATGCCTTGGTTGTATCCCTCCAGGTCGGGGAGTGCCAGGTAAAACGCATCCTCATAGATCCAGGCAGCTCTTGTGACATCATGTACGTTAGATGTTACAAGGAGCTAGGCCTTCACCCCGACGACCTGGAGCAATCAAATAGCCCGATGGTCGGCTTCAATGGAACGCCGACGTGGCCACTGGGTGCCACAAACTTGGAAGTGCAAGCAGGCACTAAGAAGATCAGGACTGAGTTCATTGTGATTGACACGCCATCACCATACAACATCATCATGGGCAGGCCGTGGTTGCATGCAATGGGGGCAGTTCCCTCAACATTGCACCAACTACTGCGCTTCCCAACAGAGCATGGGATTGAAGAAGTCAGAGGAGATCAACTACAGGCAAAGAATTGCTCCATGGCAGCAATGAAGACTACCTGCAATGTTCGAGAACCAGCCAAGGCAGAAATTGAAGACGAGGACATGGAAGTCCTGGACGATGTCGGCAAGGAGCCGGCCGAGAAGAGTGAGGAAACACTAAAGAAAATCCTCGTCCAGGAGGGCGATGAGGAGCGCTTTTTTCTTCTCTGCTCGGGCTTAACCGAAGAAGAGGAAAGAGAACTGGAAGCCTTTTTAAGAACAAACATAGAGGTGTTTGCCTGGACACCTTATGAAATGCCTGGCATTGACCCCGAGGTCACATGCCACAGACTGAACGTCGACAGGTCGGCTAAACCTGTGATTCAACGAGCTAGAAGACCGACGTTGATACACGTCGAAGCAGTGGAGGAAGAAGTTGACAAACTTCTAGAAGCAAGGGCCATCCGAGAAGTCAACTATCCAACGTGGCTGTCCAACACTGTGGTGGTAAAGAAGAAAAACGGTAAATGGAGGGTTTGCGTGGATTTTACAAGCCTAAATAAAGCCTGTCCCAAGGACAGCTTCCCTCTGCCAAAAATTGACCAGCTGGTGGATGCTACATCTGGACATGGTAGGATGAGCTTCCTGGACGCATACAGGGGATATCACCAGATAGCCATGTACCCTCCCGACGAGGAGAAGACAGCGTTCATCACCCCAAAAGGCCTGTACTGTTACAGGGTGATGCCTTTTGGACTGAAGAACGCCGGAGCAACCTACCAAAGGCTGGTGACCAAAATGTTCAAACACCAGATAGGCCAAACAGTGGAAGTCTACATCGACGACATGGTCGTGAAGACCAAGGAGCCAGCAGATCATCTTACCGACCTAGCCGAGGTATTTAACATACTTAAAACATATCGGCTCCGACTCAACGCATCAAAGTGCGCGTTTGGGGTTGGATCTGGAAAGTTTCTAGGGTACCTGGTAACAAGAAGGGGAATAGAGGCCAGCCCAGATCAGATCAAGGCCATCCTAGATCTACAGAGCCCAACCTCGGCAAAACAGGTTCAAATGCTCACTGGCAGGGCCGCAGCCCTAAACAGATTCATAAGCCGAAGTTCGGACAAGTGTAAACCTTTCTTCAACCTGGTAAAAAAGACTGCAGACTTCCTGTGGACCGACGAATGTGAGGTCGCTTTGGCCGATCTGAAAAAGTACTTGATCACGGCTCCAGTCCTCTCGACACCTGAGCCCGGGGAAGAGTTATTCTTGTACTTAGCCGTGTCAGAGCACGCGGTGAGCGCAGTACTGATCCGAGAAGAGCAGGGAGAGCAGAAGGATGTCTATTATGTAAGTAAAACCTTAGCCAGCGCTGAAACGAGGTACTTACCACTGGAGAAGTTAATGTTGGCCTTGGTCATGGCCTCAAAGAAGTTGAACCACTACTTCCAAGCACACAAGATTGTGGTATTAACAGAGCACCCATTGAAATCCCTGTTACAACAAGGAGACTTGACAGGAAGAATTGCAAGATGGGCAGTGGCCTTGGGCCAGTATGACCTGGAATTCAGGCCCCGAATAGCAATTAAGGGCCAAGTTTTAGCCGACTTCGTGGCAGAATTCACGCCGGAGTCCATCGAACGTCGGCCTCCATTGAGCCGAGATGAACCAGGTCCTAGCAAGCAAGAAGAATCCCAGCCGACAGCAAAAGGGGAAAAGAAGGAAAAGCTCAGACCTTGCAGCATCTACATCGGCGACTCATTCAGACTCTTTGTCGATGGAAGTTCAAACCGACGAGGAGCGGGGGCAGGAGTACTGCTGATATCCCCAGATGGAGAAATAATAGAACAATCCATCCGTTTGGGGTTCAAGGCCTCAAACAATGAAGCTGAATATGAAGCATTAATTGCAGGACTAAAACTGGCAGCAGCAGCAGAAGCAGATGAGGTAATAGTTTTTTGTGATTCACAGTTAATTGTTAACCAATCAACAGGAGAATTTGCAGCTAGAGACGAGAGGATGTCGGCTTATGCAAAAGAGGTTATCAGATTAGCCGAGTTATTTCAGAACTGCCGACTTCTTCAAGTTAGCCGAGATGATAACAGCCACGCCGACGCGTTGGCCAACCTGGCGAGTTCAATGCAGACTGGAAAGACAAGAACAATTATGATCGACTACATGTCGGGCCCAAGCATAGAACCACGGAACGCAAAGCAAGAAGCAATGTGCGTGGACATGGGGCCGAGCTGGATGGATGCAATAATTGCATTCCTGAAAGAAGGAAAACTGCCAGAAGATCGCAAGGAGGCACACAAGGTCAGACTGAGGTCGGCAAGATTCAGCCTGACTACGGACGGACATCTCTACAGAAGGTCCTTCACTGGACCCCTTCTAAGGTGCGTACACCCTTTACAAGTTGAAGATTTTTTATATGAAATTCATGAAGGGATTTGTGGAAGCCACACTGGGGGCAGATCGTTAGCCCATAGGGCCATTACCCAAGGATATTGGTGGCCATACATGCAAAAAGATGCAGAAGCATATGTGAAGAAGTGCGAACCCTGTCAACGGTTTGCACCTTTGATTCATCAGCCTGCTGCCGACCTGAATCCAGTATCCAGCCCTTGGCCGTTTGCCCAGTGGGGCATGGATCTGGTCGGGCAACTTCCCCAAGCAACTGGGCAGAGAAAATACTTGCTGGTAGCAACGGATTACTTCACAAAGTGGATAGAGGCAGAACCTCTTGCTAAAATCCGAGATGTGGACGTCAAGAATTTCATCTGGAAGAACATCATCACCAGATTTGGCATTCCCAGAGCCATTGTTGCCGACAACGGAACGCAGTTCGACAGCAAGCTCATCAAGAACTTCTGTGCGAAATTCAAGATCAAGAATTACTTTTCAACACCAAGTTTCCCCAAAGTAATGGACAAGCAGAAGCATCCAACAAAGTGATTTTGGATGGAATAAAGAAGAGGTTGCAGGCAGCAAAAGGGAAATGGGTAGATGAATTACCCAACGTGCTTTGGGCATATCGGACTACGCCGAGAAGATCAACAGGGGAATCTCCCTTTGCCATGGCCTATGGCACAGAAGCAGTCATTCCACTGGAGGTCGGCATCCCAGGGATCCGAACCCAGGGAGTTGAAAATGGGACTAATGATGTACTCTTAGCCCGAGATCTGGATCTTTTGGAAGAACGAAGAGAGAAGGCTGCAATTCAGCTTGCAGTATACCAGCAACTACTTGCCAGAGCATACAACAAGAAGGTCAACCCAAGAGATTTTCAAGTCGGCGACCTAGTCTTGAGAAAAGTGGTCGGCAACAAGAAAGATCCCAGAGAGGGCAAGCTTGGCCCAAACTGGGAAGGGCCTTACAGAATTACCTCGGTGCTAGGTAATGGAGCTTATCGGCTTGAGGACAACGAGGGCAAAGCATTGCCAAGACCCTGGAACACTTGCAATTTGAAATTTTTCTATCATTGAGATGATCATTATTCTTGGCCGATGTCATCAGATGCTGGAAGACATGAACAATGAGAACCCAAGCGGAACTCAAGTTCACATTGGGGGCAGAGGAGCAGAGAAGATACAAAGCCTACCACTTGTTGAAATTTGTAGCAATTTACAAGTTGGTCTGGCCGAATACAAAATCTACCACTTGTTGAAATTTGTAGCAATTTACAAGTTGGTCTGACCGAATACAAAGCCTACCACTTGTTGAAATTTGTAGAAATTTACAAGTTGGTCTGGCCGAATACAAAGCCTACCACTTGTTGAAATTTGTAGCAATTTACAAGTTGGTCTGACCGAATACAAAGTTTGCCACTTGTTGAAATTTGTAGCAATTTACAAGTTGGTTAAACCGGTACAAAGCTTAGCTTCGCTTGTTGAAATTTGTAGCAATTTACAAGTTGGAGTTAAGCCGAGATGATTCCTTAGCTTCGCTTGTTGAAATTTGTAGCAATTTACAAGTTGTAGTTAAGCCGAGGTTACTACTCTCCTGGCTTGTTGAAATTTGTAGCAATTTACAAGTCGAGGTGAAGCTGATGCTACTGCTGACCGACATATAGCAATCCACATGGTGGTTAAGCCAAAGAAGGAAGATGTTCAAACACTTGTTGAAATTTGTAGCAATTTACAAGTTGAAGTCAAGCCGACATAAATTTACAGGTTCAAATAAAGTTGATATTATTGTTTAAACTCTTGTTGAAATTTGCAGCAATTTACAAGTAGATCTTTGTTTAGCAACTGTTATAACTTGAGTAAAGTTTATTGTTTGTATTAACCCTTGTTGAAATTTGTAACAATTTACAAGTTGGTCAGGCCGATTAAAAAGCTTAGCTTCGCTTGTTGAAATTTGTAGCAATTTACAAGTTGAAATTAAGCCGAGATGGTTCCTTGGCTTCACTTGTTGAAATTTGTAGCAATTTACAAGTTGGAGTCAAGCCGAGATATTTGTTTCTCTTCGCTTGTTGAAATTTGTAGCAATTTACAAGTCGAAGGGAAGCCGATGTTATGGCATACAGAATTATAGCAGTCTGCTGGTTGGATAAACCAAGGAAGATGTTCAAACACTTGTTGAAATTTGCAGCAATTTACAAGTTGAAGTTAAGCCGACATGTTACCATCTGTTGAAATTTGCAGCAATTTACAGGTTGAGGTAAAGGTTAAGATTGTTGTTTAACACTTGTTAAAACTTGAGTAAAGTTTACTGTTTATTTTAATCCTTGTTGAAATTTGTAGCAATTTACAAGTAGGGCAGACTGAGATTGTTGTTTAACCACTCGTTGAAACTTAAAAGGTTAACATTGAATAGTATATGTTTTATACTTGTTGAAGTTTATGACAAGATTGCAGGACAGTTCCTTGCCGAAGTAAAATTTGCAGGTGTTATACCCGAGGTATGTTACCCCGAGAAGATTACACAAAGAAGGAAGAGTATGTAAAGTATGCAAAATATTCTAAGTATAAAGCTACACAGAAGCAGTAAAGAAAAGTCAGAGACTGAAGCATAAAGATAACAGGAGTCAATTGTTTTTAAAACAACAAGGGGGCACATCGGCCACAAAAGACAGCTTACATTGTTTAAAGAAAAGAAACAAAGTACAAAAAAGAAAAAGAGAAGATGTTCAAGTTTCTTCAGCCTCAGGAGCAGGTTGGGCTGGGACCTCAGAGGGCTCTTGAAAAGCGACCTCGGCATCCTTTTGACTCGCAACCTCTGCACCTTCTTGTACCACGACCTCAGCCTCCTTGTCTGCTGCTACCTCGGCCTCCTTTTCCGCTGCAACCTCAGCATCGATCTCGGCCAAAGTCTTCTCCACACTCCTATCAGCCAGAAGAAGGTCTGAAGATAGATGAGCTGGGCCAGTTTCCTTGGGCACCTTCTCAACCTCCTCATCCTCCTGGGTTAAGTCCATTATTTGATCGCCCTGCGGAGGTGACTTGGTTTCAGAGGCTTCCTTGGATTTCCTGACCAGTGCTTCACCTTCATCTTCAGCGTCATCTTCAGCCTCGGCTTCAGAATCAGCTTCTTCTTCAACTTGGCTTGGAGGTGGAGAAAGAGCAAAGGAAGACGAATGGCTTTGGTTTTGCGCCAAGGCGAGTCGGCAGGAAGACCAAGCTCTTTGGCCAAAGCATTCCAACCTAGGGAAAATCCCTTGTTGCATGCTTGCTTGACTTGAAGCTTGTAATCTTCCGCGACGTCGGCCATACCCTGACTATAGCCCTTCGCATCTGCAGCCTTGATGTCGGCGTCTTTGGTGGCCAGGGCATCAGTTAGCTCCTTCTCGGCTTGAGCCTTTTTAGCCTCGGCCTCTTTTTTCTCGGCTTCGGCGACCTTTCTTATATCTTCAGCAGCCTCAGCTTTTTGTTGAGCTAACTGATGGGCCTTTGTGGCCGCCTCGGCCTGATCCTCCAGCTTTTTCATCTTTAACTGATCCCTTTTGTGGATCTTCTGAAGGGCAGAAAACTCCTTCTTCAATCCAGATAATTCCTCCTTCATTTCAAAAGCCTGCATGGAGAAGGAGTGGGCGTGTTGAATAGCCTGAAAATTCACAAGGCAAAGGTTATTTCAGAATATTGCAAAACTTAACAAACATGAAGAAAGTGGCAGTAAGACAAAATTATCAAACTTTTAAAACTTACTTGGACGGATCGCTGCAGCATAAGGGCGTAATTCTCGTATCCACTCATCTGGGCGTTACGCTCCAGATCGCCCTCAAGGAGAACTGCCGTACTAAGTGCTACGCCAATTTTCACGTCGTCGGCGCTTTCATTAGCATAAACTGGCCTGTTTTCTAATGTAATTTTGGGCTCCCAGGGAACTTTGGGAACCCTGGATCCCGAAGTTGTGGCAGACGAAGACCTTGGCCTTTTTTGCTGAGTGGACCCTGATGGCTGGGCTTCAGCAGGTCTTTTTGCGGGTGCCGAAGTGGTCTTCTCGGCCAATTGAGAGATTGGCACTGCGTCTTCAGCCTCGGCATCAATCTCAGTCGCCTTGGCCTTTGGTTGGGCCTTCTTTACTCTTTTGGATTTCGGCGGAGGCACTTGTTGGGATGGTGCAGCATCCACTTCATCTGGAAGATCGGCCAAAAGGTCCAGCACCACTTTCTTTGGTCGTTCCATCTCGGCTCTTTTAACAAGTCTTCGTCGGCGTTTCTTCTCTGTCACTGGAGCCGAGGTTGAAGGCTGATCGGCTGGCTCAGATGTGGAGGCAGCCTGTTCAGTAGAAGCAGTTGATGGAGGGGCGCTCTTCTTCTTTTTTTTCAGAACGTCGGCCAATTTGGATGTGTATGTTGGGATGAAATTCAGCAACAATGGAGCCTTGCGCTTCTGGAGTGGAAGGTCCAGGAGCTTCTTCAAGCCTTTCCCAGGGAAATAGGACTGGCGGAAGTCCTTGGGAGGCTTGCGAACGTCTGCAAAGAAAAACACAACATCAGAAACAGATAAAATTTTGGAAAAATTGAAGGAAACAACAGTTAAGCAGCAGTTAAGAAGTTAACACAGGGATCTTACCCTTGCCCTCTTTGACCGTTCGAGGAAGAGGGAATAGATGAACTTCTTCATCTGGGCCAAATTCCCAGTTCCCAGATGCAATGAGATAATCATCTCCAGCCCCTTTGTTGGAGTCTGGAAGGTCGGCTACAATCTTAAACGCGGTGGACCTCGGCTTAAGGTAATAAACATAACCTTTTTCCTTAAGGTTCAGGGCACACAGGGTGTAGCAGTATTGAATGTCGGCAAGAGTGATCCTAACACTCTCCTGCCGAGCTAAGGTTATTATACCAATAAGCGTTCTATAAGCATTAATGGTGAGTTGCATGGGGTTGAGGGTGTAGTAATGAAGAACTTCGCGGAAAAGGGGATCTAGAGGGAACCTAAGTCCACACTGGACGAAGGCTACTATAGGGAAAGGCATGTTATCATCCTCGGGCATAATAGAGTCGTTCTCCCCAGCTAGTCTGAGATGAACATCCTTTGGGATGGAGAACTCTTGCCTAAAATATTCTAGTTTGGATGGGGTGTTGACCCTATCTCTCCACACACCCATGGTTTAGATATAAAAGAGTGGGATAACAGAAAGAAGGAGATCTACAGGGTTTTAAGGACCTCGGCTTAAACCTAGGTATAAATTGTTTCAATTTTTCCTAAGGATTGATGGTTCTACAGCAAATCCCAAATCTAAGTCTACAAAGAACGAGTATGGAAGACAGAAATCTGGAAAACAGAAAAGCAAAAACGAAGTCTCAGATTCAAGAACACAAAGGGTGGAAGACCAAGAATAGAGGTGCAACAGTGCAAATGTTCACAGCATGTGCAAAACCAGAAAATAATACATACACAGGTGAACGATTTACAAATCAAATGACGAGCAGAACAGTAGAAGCAGGAAATTCCAGAAACAATCAAAGAACTGGGAAAAGAAGGGAATGGTGGTTTACCAGAGAAATAGAGCCCGAGTGAGCTTCGCCGAGGTCGGACGACGGAGACAACAATGGCGAGAGCTTCGCAGAAATGGCAGATGGAAGGCAGTAGCAGAGTTGAGAGCTTCGAGCAATGGCAGATTTGAAGAAGAAGGAGCTTTGGAGAGAGAGAAAGCAAAGGAAATCGAAATGCAAAAGTGAAGGGAAGGAGAGAGAAACAATTGTTTTGTCAATTGAAACGGCGGCAAAATACAGCAATTATGGTGCCTAGGGCAACGCACGCGTCAGACGGCGCGGCAGAGAAAAGGCGCCTTATAGGCGCGTTACCACCACGGACCAATGAGGGTAAAACGCGTCAGCAGAACGGTTGAAAAATGATGCATGACAGCTCATGCGCGAAGGAGTGATGATCTAAATTCTTGTTCTTTTAAGAAGACATGTCGGCTTGAAATATATGATCTCGGCTAGAGAATTTTAAGCCGACGAACGGGAAAGAATTCCAATGTAAGTTCCATCACCTCAGTATGCCGAGGTAATAGAACTTAGGGGGCAGTTGTGGGGTTATATTTCTGAGTATCAACACGTGGCAAGGGGACGCCGATGTGTCATCCGAGGTGCTACGTGTCACGGTAAAGTTTTGCCAAGGTACTCAAGTAATTGCCGAGGTAATTTCCGAAGACATCTTAATTCAGTACAAGGCCTCTAACCTCGGCTTAACATACAAAGGCCGAGCTACCCGCAGAAGAATAAAGCCGAGGTTGATGTTATAAAATATTATCTTGGTTAGGTGGATGTCCAACCAGATGGAGAAAGCCATGAGGCCATTATCTCACCAACTAGTGACCTTGAGGCCATGTGAAATAGCCATGAGGCCACTAGTTGCCGTGTGAAGGAATAAACAGCTTTTACCTGGAAAGCTGCCAAAAGTGCTACATTGGGCTGGCAAGCCAGCTCAAAAGCTGGTAACCACTCCATTAACCTTTCTGGTATATATATGGAATGGTTGGGACACAAAAGGAGAGGAGGGCATGAGGGCATGAGGGCATCAACACAACAGTTAAAACAGACATAGAGAGGCAACAAACTAATTGTAACATTTACAATTATATACTCAGAGAGTGAGAAAGTTACTGAGAGTGAATTGTAATACTTGTTACTGTTCATAGTGAAACACCTCGGCCTCCCGTGGACGTAGGCAATTATTGCCGAACCACGTTAAATCCTTCTTGTCTTTGTGTTATTATCTGTGCCATCTATTCTGCTTGTGTTTTTACCGCTGAATCACTAAGATAGGCAGTGTGATCAGAAAATCACTCACACAAGTAGCAGATATAGTAAGATCTATAAACTATTGCAATTGTAATATATAAAATGATAAACAAAATATTATAAAAAACATGTGTATTGAATAAATATTCCACCTAAAAACAAAACTTGCATATGAATCTCATAATTTGACATGAAATTTACCAAATATTATATCCAGCTAATATGTTTATGTTTATTAATATTGCTAATATTATAATTCAACACAAATGGTGGCATTATCCATAAAAGGGCTCATAGGGCAATGTAGGGGTGTTTGGAAAGTGGGTTCACAGGCTATTTTTGCCTCATTGAAGAAAAAGCCATTTAGCCTTTGCGGTGCTAAGGTTTGGCACGTGAGTTCACAGGTCTGCAAGACACAGGGAGTTTCTATTTGCACACACAATATTCACTCTTTGCACATCCTTCTCACTACACACACTAAAAAAATTAATTCCTAATTATTTTACTCACTGCACACAAGTTTCATTCCACATCTACCCTAATACACACACACACCCCAGACCCTCAAACCTAGCTCTCCCAACGGTGCAAATACACACTCATTGAAGCTGCATCTCTCACACAAGTCCTCTCTCACAGCTTTCATCCGCAAAGCTACATTCATCAAGACATCCCATTGAAGCATTGAATCCTCATTTTCGATCCTCATTCATCTTTAGGTTAGTTTACTTTTCAATCCTCAGTCCTATTTAATTTGTAATGTAGAGTTTTGTTTTTATCATTTTCGAAACGAACGAACGAACACCCACCGAGTATAAACAAGTTGTTCGGAACTGGTTTTCCGAAAGTAAACAAGTTGTTTGGAAGTAGAAATCCGAAAATAATCATTTATTTCAACAGTGGATTTTCGAATTTTTTTCATTATTTCGACAGTCAACTTCCGAATATTTTTCATTCGGACAACATTCAACTTCTGAAATTAATTTTTTTTTTCGGTTTTCAACTTCCGAACAGTTTTCTTTTTTTTCCTCCATTCTCTTGTGTATTCTTTTTATAATTGTATAGTCATTAAACATATTAATTTTTGCAGATAATATGGATTCTGAATGTCAACAACATGTCCCACCTACTGCTTCAAATAGATGACGTCGTGAATTGGATATTGACCATGAATGGGGACGAGGGCGTAGGCGAGGACGACGTCGGGGTCGTGATCCAGTTTCAGTAGAATATGATATCTCCAGTGCCAGTCAAAGTCAGAGCCGAAGCCAAAGAAAAGTTCAAGGTGATGATATGCCTGACATTGCCGTGGAGGATGCCTCTTTACCCGATTCTTCTACTGTCCAGGAAGAAGACCGTACTCATGCTTTTCCAGGTGGACCGACTAATCCATAAATACTACGGAGTTTCAATAGTGATGTTGCTGTTGCTGTTTGGCACGAGGAGGTAAACATTCCTGAGTAGAAGTGAAATTCATTTGTATATGATTTTTTTTTTTTTTTTTTGTATGGTAATTTCTAATGAGATATCATTTGTGTTATAGGAACGAAGGCCCCTAAAGTGTCATAATCACTCTTCGAAGATCCTTGCATGGCCATGGTGGTTAGTAGACAACAACACTAGATTCAAAGCCATTATTGAGCAGTCTGGGCTATCACAGTTAGTCCGTTGCACTTATCGGTTCATCAACAAGTTTCTAATCTCCAGTTTTGTTGAGAGATGGCAACCTGAGACGAACACATTTCATATGACAATTGGTGAGATGACCTTGACTTTGGATGATGTTAGCACTATTCTTAGTCGTCCCATTGTAGGCAGATCAATTAGCAGACCAGATGTGACGGATTATCATGGAGTTACACTACTGGTTTCTGGCTTGGAGATTACTAAACGTGTAGCAAATGACGAGGTTTCTACTGCTGGTGGGAATTTAGTCAGGCTTGAGTGGTTATGAAGTCAGTTTGCTGGTGTCACAAATTCAGACCCAGAGGAGGCTATACAGTGCGTTGCTAGAGCTTATTTGTTGTTTCTGTTGGGATGTATGCTCTTCAGTGACAAGAGTGGCGACAGGGTTCCTGTTGTTTACCTTGGCTTATGAATGGATTTGGGATCCATTCATACTTACGCCTGGGGTGCTGCTGCATTAGCATTTTTATACAGACAGTTGGGGTATACTAGTCGGTTCGGTGTTAAGCAAATAGGTGGTTATATGACTCTTTTGGAGACGTGGATTTATGAGCACTTCCAAGCATTCCGACCTCACCAGAACATGGGCTACAATGAAAACATGCATACATGTACCATTGGGTATCTAGAACAGAGGCGGTTTTCTCCATTGATCATTTGAAATCTTTTCGAGCGGAGTTTGACTGTTTGGTGGAGACTAATGTAAGTTTACTCGTCCTGAGATAGTTTTAACACTTTCCATTTATCTTACCCTTTATATACTTTAATTCAAAAACATTTTATCTTTACAGGTTATTTGGGATCCATACCATAGTTGCAGAGACCGGCATCCATGTAACCCGGTTACGTTCTACCATGGATGTTTGAAATGCTTAGATGTGGTCGAACCCTATCATCCAGATAGAGTTCTGAGGCAGTTTGGTAGAGTTTAAACCATCCCAGATGCACCGGTGGCTCCCACTCGTAGTGCTCGAGGCAATATATCTGCACGATATATAGCCATGTATAGATACTTGGATAGGATCTAGGAGGCTTGGGATAACCATGTGTTATCTGAGCAACGGAGGAACACACCAGTTCGTCAACCTTGGGAATGTGTACCGGGTTACATGGATTGGCATAAGAATATCACGCACCTATATGTTGAGCACACTGATGAACCACGTGTCCATGACCATCAGGATTTCAGCCAACATGCTAATGTAATATATTATCCTCTTTTATGCATTTGTAACTTACTATTTCTTTTCTGATGTGTTCCCTAAAATGTGATATTCTTTTTAAATGCAGTGTATTGCACATGCACTGAGGATTGCACATCCTATCATTCAGGCTGGTTATGAGGACGGGATTCGGCATCCTCATTGACTTTACCAAGCTATCAAGGCTATGGCGCATGTCCTTGAAGGTCAGCACATTGACGAAGCTAGACCTAATTCTACTAGACCTAGTTGTACTGGAGGTCGCTTTTCATCTCCGACATTGACATACAGTCATAGGCCTAGTCGTAGGCATACAGCTGATTCGTGACATGTTATTTGTTAGTTGATGAATTTTTTGTGGTGTTTTTTGTAAGATGACATTGCTGTAATAGTAACAATGGTTAATATTTTTTTATTAGAATGGAATGGTAACAATGGTTGATGATTTTGTAAATGAAATTTTGTTATTAAAATGGAATGGTAACAACGGTCGATAACATTCAATCTATGCCACAGAACACATCAACATCAAAAACACATCCATTAATTTCTTCCATAATTGTAACATTGTCAAATGCATACATGTGTCATTTGACATCAACAACATCAAATGTCTCTCGAGTAGCTACAGTATTATGAATAATGTCCTTGAAATGTTGAATGCGGCGCACATATACATCATCCCAGTCGACAGCGCAAGGGTGACGGTATTTTCGCCAATTAGTGGCTATAGGAGGAACTGGATGGCCTGGCTGCAAAAAAACCTACACCAAGTGTCAATTGAGTTAGTGGTCATACCTCATAACTTCTTGTACATGCACAAATTGATAAGTTTCTGTTATACCTGGACGAAATGATTTCCATTAACAAACCCAATGGCAATCTCGCGTCTATCAAGTTGAGGTACTGGCACTGTTCTAAGAGGTAAAAAGGTAAGACATTGCTGTAGTGACAAGTGGTATAACACAAGATTGTAGCACGATGCAACAAGATGCCCCATGTCTGGCATAGTTATCCAATGTGAGTAGCCAGGACTGTCTTCAAAGTATAACAATATGCTTGTCAATTCTTCAAACCTTTCGTAGGACCCATAAAGTGTAATGTATTCCTCTTTGTTTGTGTGCAGCTCATCCAAAAGATCACGCCTAACCTGAGCCTAATTATCTTTTGTATAACCAATTGAAGCAGTCATAGCCCTGAAACCACAATTCCCATCTGCAGCTACATCCTTGACAAACTTAATGTATGGTTTCAACCCATAAGAGAAAACATCAACATATGCACCAGGTTTCACTGTTTTAGTAATGTACACCTTCCCCTTCGCATTCACCTTCTCCTTTCTTTTAACAGGTCGCTTCTTCTTAGTTTCCACAGTAGAAGCTAATGTAGTGATTTGAGTGTCCCTAGGTGAGAATGAATCATGTCTAGATTGCACCAACTCAAATGCACACGGGTCACGACGAGTAGAAACATTGATCTTCTTATGATCCCGAGGACGTGTTTTGGGCTTCACCTCCGGCTCAACAAGAAAAGTGCTTCCCGGACATACAATCTCTTTTAATTTCTTCAAAAGCTCCAACCGTATGGTTCTATCACTTTCATTGAACTTTTTCACAAGCAACTCTACTTCTGCATGACAAGTCGCCTTCGTTTCCTCTTCTTTGTTGCATATAAAGATATGAAGTTGCCTCCACTGTGAGTGTATGGTAGCAAGTGGTATAAGACGATCTTGTCTGATGTAGTCAACAATCTCATGGGCACAGGGTAAACCATGAGTGTGGCGAAGGACGCATCTACAAGCTTTAACATTAATACTAATGGAATTCGTTCTTTTACTCTCTACAAGCAAATACTCTAATGCAGAGATAGACACATTACCCCGTAACTTCCTGAACTGAGAAGGTTTAAATTGATGTTGCACAACAGTTAGACTTTTCTCAAATGATGCCTTGATATCAGTGTGTTGCAACTCAAGCAGACTATGCATTTTCTCAAATGATGCCTGAAATGAGACTTGACACGAACCCAATTGTCTTTTAAGTTTTGCATGTGCACTCTCAGCCCTGTTCAATTCAATGTAAGTCAAATTAAAATCAAGTACATGGCACTTATTAATAACATATTAAACAAAAGCAATCTTACCGATTGGTTGTAACATTGCCACAATGCATACACGTATCTGTCCATGCCGCCACAAATTTCTCCTTGTAAGGAACCAACCAAGTATCAATGACATAGTTAATTGCATCAGGATAACTACTGAATTCCTTAAGTAATGATTTAAGACGCTCATCGTATTGAATTTCAGAAGATAAATACACTAAAGAGTTCCACTTATGGTTGAACTTCTTCCATTTCTGCTGTGTCTCAAACATTTTCTTGCATTTGGTCAATACATTCTTATTGATATGCCAATGACATAATAAATATCTGCCACTCAGGAATATCTTCTGTATGGCATTCATCAAGGCTAGCTCTCTGTCAGTAACAATAATTGCTAGCAAAACAAAACCATCCATGACATCACGCAATGTAGCTAACACCCACGCATACTTATCGGCCCTCTTATAATGTAAGTATGCAAAAGCTACAGAGAAAGTCATTTCAGTTGATGTCACTCCCATAATTTCAAGAAAATGAAGATGATATCTGTTGGTTTTATATGTGCAATCCATAATTAATATACGTGGGAAAGACCGAAATAAGTCCAAATTGGTAGGATGTGCCCAAAACAAGTCTGTCACAGTCATCATGGACTCTTCACATCGATGGCGCTCAATGTAATTATACTTGGCCAATTCATCCAATAAGTGTTGCATCTGTGATCTTCCAGCTCTCTGTACCACCCTGTTTCGATGGCGTACATTGTAAATGGTTTTAAGTGTGCTTACATTTAGGGCATTTCACTATTTCAAGGTTACTAGGATTTCTTTTGGCCGAACCATGCTCTTTGACGTATCCATTAACAATGCTTTCTCATCCTTTGACAGCCTCTCCGCATATGAATGTCCCTCAAGGTGCTCCATAGGTGGATGGTTATGCAATTTGCATACTACGATCAATGTTCATTCATCATGTGTGGTAAACCTGTGAGCCCTCATATCAAAAGGACAACCACACTTCTTCATACTGGTTATTCTTGATGTATTGTTGCCATCATGTTTTTAACTTCTTTGTCGCTCTATATTGGCCACTCCTCTCATAAGCAAGATACATCCTGGGTCTTTTTTTCCCTCTACCATAGTCTGATGTTTTGATTACAATGACCAAACCATTTCTCTTTCTAACTTCACGTACCCAGTTGAGCAATTCATCCTTACTTTTGAATACCTACAAAATCAAATAAATATTATCAAACATTTACATTTGTTGAGCAATTCAAAACATAATCATTATAATTTCGTAGAGTGAACATGTTCAATTGTGAATTGAGTAGTGTAATACAACACACTATTTGTGCAAACCTGACTTCCTTGAGTTGACACATATTCCTACATGTTTTGTATAACATTACAAATTTTTAATAGCATTATAAAGATTAATTTGCAATTCGAAACTGTAAATTTAGTATGTAGTTTACAAATTTGAAATATAAAATGGGAAAAAAAATTTACTTTATTCGGAAGTACAATGTTGAACAAAATGCTAATTTTCGAAAGTAGTTGTCCAAATTAATTTTAAAATTTCGGAAGTTGAATGTTGTAAAATTTAAATTATTTCGGACAACAACTTCCGAAATTAAATAATTATTTTGGTAGTAGAATTCCGAACAAAATGATATAATTTGACTCTGATTATCCGAATGACGCTAAAAAAAAAAAAACAAGACTTTTACATTGTAAAACTCACATTTCCCTGGCCATCTTTCTCATAAACATTTATTTGCTTCTGAAAATCTGAATTTTTAGAAAAGAAATCCTCTATAAAAATGATGAATGAGGATAAGGTTAATGTGTAAACTAATGGAAATGGAACGCTACGAATGGACTTGGAGCTTCAATAGCTTCAACAGCTTCAATGGACTTGGAATTTCAACAGCTTTAATGGAAAAAGTAGCAGCTACAATGAACTTGGAGCTTCAACAGATGGATGTGAAGTCTAGATGTGCATTGAGACGTTTATTTATTTGAATTGGGTATGATGTCTAAAATAGTAATTTCACTTAGGGATAAAATTGTAATAAAAATAAATATCATTAAGTGTGTGTATAGAGTAGATTTAGTGTGTAAATAGAAGCTCCCCAAGATAGATGGTAAAATGTCCATTTTGCCCTTTGCATATTGACTAACACATATAATGAAAAGTCTAAACATAGCAAAGGCTTATCTCTCTCATCTCCTTCAAGCAAAACCCTCAAATCGAGCACACAAATCCATCAGCAGATCTACAGCAGCATCGGGTGTGTCTCTTTACCAGACAATTATGCCGTCTCTCTTCGTCGCCAATGGTCGAACACTTCCCAAAGGTAAGAGTACCATTTCAATTTGTGTTCTTCCTCATCTTTTATTAGATCTGGATTTTTTTTCCCCTTCCACTGCTCAGATCGCAGTGTTTTACAATACATTGATGGTATTTCATTTTAGTTATCTGATTTGGACATGTTGAACCATTTTACTTTTATTTTGTTTGATTTTCTAGTTCGAAATTTGTTGTTGAAGTTGTTTTGGGAGTCCAAATTTGGGCAAAATAACCTAGCTTTGTTTTGTTGTTTATAATGATTTTGGTTTATAACGAAATTTGTTGTTTTGTTGTTTTGTTGTTCATGTTCTTATTTATGTTATTCCTTATTAAATTGGGTTGTGTAAGCCTTGTGGTTGCTTCTGGAACCAGTTGGGGATTCGTTTTTCAAATGAGTCTTTGCACAGAATTTTGCTTGTTCGCTCGAGCGATGCTTCTTGCGCTCGAGCGGTCTTTTACAGTTTGCAAAACTACTGAGAGTTTGATATCTGCGCTCGAGTGACGCTTCTTGCGCTCGAGCGAACTTTTACAGGTCTGAACTACTGGGAGAGGTGAATTGTGCACTCGAGCAGTGTCTTCGTTGTGTCTGGTCGCTCGAGCGACCATTCTTGTGCTTTAGCAGTCTGCACGTATATCAGTCCGAAAAAGTCACATTTTGAGTCATTTTCTTACCCCTCTCTCTCTAAATATTCCAAAACCTAAATCTACACACACACTCTCTCTCTAAAACTCATCTTTAAATCATCAAATACACTATCATCCATTGATCTCTCAACCACTGTCCTTTGGGAAAAAGGGTAAAGCTTGCCTAGAACTTCTTTTTAATTGAAGCAAAGTTGATTTTTGGTTTCATCAAAGTTTCTCCACTCTCTCCTTAGTCTTCTAGTTTTGAGGTAGGGATTTCTCCACATTTTTGTATGGTTTTTAACTTAATTATTTGATTTTCTAAACAATAGTGTGATTTCGGGATTTTTGGACAAAACCTAGGGTTTTAGTTTTGAAATCAAAAGAGATGTTTTCAAAATGGTTTCTTGAAAATGATTGTGGATTTGTAAATTTGGTTGAGTTGTGATAAAATGGTGGATTTTATCCTTAGAATTGATTTATAAAGAAAAATGCAAATATTTGATTTTGTAAAGAGGAATGGACACGATATTGATTTTATGGAACTGAATGATAATGATGATGATATAATGGTAGAGTTAGATATGTATTATCACTCTCAACTTAAAATTTTAAAAATTTTATCTTTAATGGAAATTATAAATATTTGTTTAGAGATATCTGTTTTTGGCTATCAGTGGAGGATATTTATGATTATTGTAAAAATTGCATGAAAATTAAGAGAATTGAAACTATTTTTTAATCCATTTGCATTGAGTATTGTTGCATACTTGACACATTGAAAATGTATATTATTTTGAGAAAAATAAGTAAACACCTTGATAAATCTGGATAGGGGGCGTGGTTGTGGTATTATTGTTGGCTTGTGTGTCATTTCTTGGTGAAAGTCTAAAAACCCATGCAGATAGGTGCTGAGCCTTCCAATTAGTACCGGTAAAATGATAATTGGTAGTGCTTGTATAACTTACTTGCAAACACGTACATAGAGATTCTCAGTGTTGTATCCGCTGCCCTGTTTTCTGTTGTAAAGAAAATATTTTCATGAATTGTGATATAAATCTAACATTGCATGGTTTTGGAAAGGGATATAAAATGTTTTGGCATGAGCATTACATATGCATTCACGTTATAACTTTGTTAAGATTCATATTCTATGTTAGAGTATCTTTACTGGGCTTTCGATCACCCTATGTGGAAAACTATTTTCAGGTACTGATAATATGACTCCGCCAAGGCCGTAGTTTGAAAGGACTTTGAGCCATGAGTTTCTTTTGTTATTGTTGTAATTATTTTTGTACAAACCTAGAGCTTAAACTGTATTGAGTTAAAACTCATTTTTGTTGTAATCAAGTATTATCTTAAAAAGTTGTAGCCACTAGGACATTTACATATATGTTTAACTTTCATTCGTATCTTTACCTTGTGGCATATGCTATAGATTCAGAATTAAGACTTATGAATATATAACTATACGTGTTACATTTTGTATTATAGAATCATATGAATGAAAGAATATTCTATTTAGAACTATATTGTTATTTAATTAATATTATGACATGGATTGTGGTTAATATTTTCGGAACGTTACATTGTGCTTCTCCTGGTTCATCTTCTTTTTCTACTTTTAAAATTTTTTTTAAGCAAAATTTGTCCTTCATTTATGTGCTAACTTTGAATTGCGGAAACTGCTCACCCCAAAAAATTAATAAATTCATATACATTTATAAATATTTATACATTTTTTAATTAAATTCATATACATTAATAAATATTTATACATTTTAAAAAAAATCTTACATATACTTATAACTTAATAATTTTGATAATTAATAAGTATTTATACATTATTGATGGTATTTATTAAATATACTTATAATTCATATACATTAATAAATATGTATACATTTTTATAAAAAAAAATATTAAACTTACTTACAATTTAATAATTTTTTAATAATTACAAATTATAAATTGTAATTTGTAATTTGTAAAAATATTTAAATTAATATACAGTTTTTCGATAACCAAATTCATATACATTAATAAATATTTATAAATTTTTAAAAAATATTATATATACTTAAAATTAAATAAGTTTTTAATTATCCGTGACCATTTGGTTCATCTACGCAATAATGAACTATTGTGAAAAATTTATTGTTTGATGCAAAATTTGTTGTACGATGTGATAATTTGTTCCATGTATCATGAGAAATTAGGGACGCAATTTGGTGGCAAAAACAAAAGTTTGGTGGCAAAAACTGAAAGAAATCGTTCAGGACTTTTCTTATGGGAAAGGATAAATAAAAAAAAATATACATGAATTGTGTAAAATTTGCAAAATAAAATAAAGGCCGGTATGACTTATCAATTATAACCAAATCACTTGTTTGGAACAAAAAAATGTAAGCTGAAAAGTAAAACTAATTTGTAGGAATTCAAACAAATTAAAAATCAGTTATATTGTTGAATGCTTTTTTTTTTTTTTAATTCATAATTTTTATAATTAAAAGTCAAATTTCTTACAAATTTGTAATTTCTATAACTAAAAGTCAAATTCTCACACACACAAAAAAAAAGAGTCAATTTTCTGTGGGGTAAGTTGGAAAAAAAAATCGTAAACAAAAATTTTTTATTGCCTGTTTGGTAACCATTCCGTTTTCAGTTTATATTTACAAAAATTTTAAAAACTATCATAAAAACTTATATGATAATTTTTTTGGTTTATAAATGGTTGTTTCAGTTTATAAATTTGAGGAAAAAACATAAATTCAAAAAATGAGTTTATGTTTTCAGTTTTCAATTTTTTTTAATTAATTTTTTTTCAAATAATTTATTTTCAATTATTTTTTTCAAATAATGTTTTTTTTCAAATATTTTTTTCCCCAATTAAATTTTTTTTCAATTATTTTTTTGACTAATTTTTTTTTCAAATATTTTTTTTTTCAATTAAATTTTTTTTCAATTAAATTTTTTTTCCAATTAATTTTTTTTCAAATATTTTTTTTCCCAATTAATTTTTTTTTCAATTATTTTTTTAATTAATTTTTTTTCAATTAATTTTTTTTCAATTAATTTTTTTAATTAATTTTTTTTCAATTATAATGTGTGTGATCCCATTGTCATAAATAATAAAAATAAATATAAATATTTTAAGCCTGAACAAACATATTTTTTAGTTTATGTTTTTAAAATTTTTTAAACATTTTATTCAAACCAAACGTGTTTGTAATTTATGTTTTTTTAAAAATAAACAAAAACTAATTTATAAAATGTTTATAAATATAAAAAAAAAACGTAAACGTTATCAAATTTTTGAAAACCAAAATTTTAGTTTGTTTAGGAACCAAAAATTTTAATTTGAACATCTGGGACCTAGCCGTTAGGAACAGTTGAGGTTTGAGCTGTGCAGTGCCACCTCAGCAAGTAATTTTTTTTTTTGGTTGGAAAAAGGAGCTTTTCTTCTTAGGGGCAATTTGGTCATTTCTCATTCCAACGTCATTTCAAACCTATTTTCTAATACAACAATCAAAGAAAAAATATAACCTATTTTCTCAAACACAAAAACTAAAATAACTTATTAAAATAATCAAATAACCTAAAAACCTAAAAAGTAGTCATTTCCCAAACATCTCATAGTCATTTTCATCTTTCCATTTATTAATTTTTGTAAAGTAAATTATATTAATTTCGTTACAAATTTGACATAATTATATTAAACTACCTTAATATTTTAATTCACGTAACACATAGGCCTCGTTTAGGAACAGATTATTTTAGTAACTTTTTGAATTTTTGACTAAAATATGAGGTAAAAAAAACTAGCATGCTTAGTATAATTTTTTGATTTTTTTTAACTGAAAGATGTGCAAAAAGTAGAGAGAAAAACGAATCTTTGACTTTTTAATATAGATTATAGATCTTTTAATTTTTTTAGTAATTTTTTGACTTTTAAGTTAAAATAGACACATACCGAACCAGGCCTTAGTCTCATTTTCATAAAAATTTAGTCATATGAATTAAAAGAGGGAATTTTTAGTTTAAGGTAGTTGATATTAATATTTTATAAGATAAATAACATGTAATATTTTCATAATAGTTGAGATCTCTTAACAGTTTCACCAAGCAGAAAAATTTTAGCTATTTACAAAGAAGTTTCTATAATATTATTAGAGAATTACCTTAACTAATAAAAAATATATATTGAACCTTTTCTATTAACCAAAGTTAGAGAGTGATGTTTCACTATTTTTTTTAAATGATATTATTATTTAATTTATATCCAAATGTACATTTTAACTTATTTATTCATGTGTCTACCTATTATTTGCATAAATTCTAATCACTTTAACCTATCTAAAAGTGAAATTGGTATAATTATGTCAAAATTATAATGGTTATTATACATATATATATATATATTAATTTAAAAAATGACCAGAGTAATTTAAAATATTTTAACAAATCAAATAAATTAAATTATGAATATATTTGAAGTGTAAGTAATATTACAACTTCATGATAGGTACACCACCAGCTCTGCTCTAGGTAAAGGATATATCAAATTTACAAGTAATTAATTAATTAATTTATATTCTGGCATTTTCTTCCTTGTCTTATGGTACCTACTACTCTTATCTTATCTTATGTAGTAGGATTAATTTACAACCCAACTAAGATCCTCATCAGATGGGTCATTAAATCTCTATTTTATTCATGAATACTTACATACTACCTACAATCTATATATGCATTTTCTTATTGTTTTCTTAACAAGTTGATTACCTAGCTAGTTGAGCCATTGTTACCCATTGGCCCCGTTTGTTTTCAGAGATAGAATGGAAGAGATTGATAGTGAGGAGATTAATAGTGAAGGGATTGTTAGTGAGGGGATTTAGTAAAATTGTGTTTGTTTTGATGATAGTTGTTAGTGTAGGGATTGTTAAATTATTTTTATATAAAATAAAAAAACAAATAAAAAAAATACAAAAATAGTAAACATTAATGTTTAAAAAAAAATGCCCAACATGTAAAAAAAATTTAAAAAATAAAAATAAAATAAAAAAATTTCAGAAAAAAACAGAATAAATAAAATAATGATTTTTTACTTAACAAAAAATACAAAAAAAATTAAACATTAATGTTCAAAAAAAATACCCCACATGTAAAAAATAAAATAAAAAATAAATAAAAATAAAAAATTTCTAGTCTGCCAGACTATTTTTCTAATACCAAGTCCTAGAGGTCCATCCAAATCCCATTTGCAAGGCCTATCCTAGGCCCTTCGGCTTAGTAGTCATTTCCTCAACTCTGTAAACAAACAGCACATTAAATAGGACCCACATCTATCCTAATCCCAATCCCAATCCCCCTCTCATACCCCAAAACAAACGGGGCCATTAGGTCACCAGCATAGATGACAACAACTTCAATCGTCACACGCTTCACGAACTAGGATGCCCAAGGTGATGGATTTTTTAAAAATTTTTTTATATACAATCATGACAATCCAATGCGCTAATTTGATGAACTTAAACTCTTTCAACTTTTCAACTTTTCAACTTTTCTACAACGTTAGTGATTTAAATCTCTCCACTTATATGTGTTTTATTTCTCGTATATTTATTGAGAATTTTTCTCTCACAATTTGAGTTTCTTTATATTAATCATATGTATGTTGCATTGAATGGACACTTTAGGCCCATCTGGATAGGTTTTTCAGCTAATCTCATTCAGACAATGTTGTTAATTTTTCATGGGCCTACCAAGGGCCCATCTCAATAATTATTCATCTTTATACTTTGTTTAGCACAATATTTATATAAAAAATTAAATTAATAAAATAATCATAATTACATAATTAAATCACATTTATATGATCCATAAAAATATAATGACGTTGGTACGATGTTACATAAAATGAGTAGTTCATCTTCGGTACATGAACGGATTGGAGAGGTCCAACCTCTATGGGCCCACAGTAGACTAAATTGGATCTCTTCTCAGTCTGATGATGTATTGGAGATAAATTATTCCCTTTATGTTCCATTTTGAGGACAGTGAGTGATTTAAATATTTAATGGTTCTTATTGGCCCAACATAAGGTAGACCTTTCACAATTTTTCCTCTAATCTAAATCGCCAAACTTTAATAGTAGTACCGGGTCAGCCGTTCAATTTTATTTATTAATTGGTTTGTTTTGGGTACTTATGGGTCAGTTTTATTGACCAAACTTTTTTACTTGTAGGGTAAATTATATTTATCTCTCTTGAGGTTTCTGATAAATATAGAAACCTTTCTTATAGTTTGAATAATTACAATAACCTCCCCTACTTTACCTGATAATATCAAGATTCTCCCCCGCTGTCAAAAATCACTAAACGGTGTTAGTTTTTCCTTCAGAAATTACTTTCTTGCCCTTCCCTTTAAAAATATTAAAAAATATTTTTGGATTGAAGGATAGATTTAGAGTGTTTCGAACAGTATTTTTGGATTTATTTTTTAAAAATATTAAAAAATATTTTAAATATATATATATATTTTTTATTTTAAATATATAATTTTTATTTAAATATTTTATTTTATTTTGTAAATATTTTAATTTTTTAATTTTAATATTTTAAACTCAAAACACAATTTCGTACTCAAATCGTAACCAAACACATAACTCAAAACTCAATTCAAAAATTATTTTCAAACCTCATAACCAAATACATAATTCAACACTTCACATTACTTTCAAAACTCTACATTCAAATCGTAATTAAACGCATAACAAAAAAATAAAATATTTAAAAATATATTTATAAAATAAAATAAAATATTTAAAATAAAAACTATATATTTAAAATAAAAATAAAAATTTTAAAATTTTTTAATATTTAAAAAATATATTTAAAATATTAAAAAAAAATACAACACATAGATGTATGAAATATAATGCACATTAAAATAAATAAATAAATATTTAAAATATAAAATATTTACCCTAAAAAAATAAATTCAAAAAATTTCAAAATTTATAACCAAACAAATTTTTTCTTTTCAAAACTCATAACTCAAAATACGACTCCACACTCAAATCATGATCCTAAAAATAATTTTAAAAAATAAAAATAAACTTTTTTTGAAATTTTTTTTTTCTTTTAAATAGAGTTTTTGAAAAAGTTTGGTTTTGAGTTTTGGAAAAAGTTTTGAGTTTTGAAAAAAGTTTTGAATTGAGTTTTAAGTTTGTCTTTGGTTATGAGTTTTGAAAATAATTTTTGAATTGAGTTTTGAGTAAAAACATGTTCCGAAAAAAGATTTTTTTAGAAACATGTTTGGTTCTATTTCAGAATCACAATTCCAATTAGAAATTTTCAAAAAAAAATTCAAAACTCATAAATTGTTAACCAAATACACAATTCCAACTAGAAATTTTCAAAAATCTTTTCAAAACTCATAAAATCACAATTCCAATTAGAAATAATTTCCTGAATTTATTTTTTTAGGGTAAATATTTTATATTTTAAATATTTATTTATTGATTTTAATGTGCATTTTATTTCATACATCTATGTGTTATATTTTTTTTAATATTTTAAATATATTTTTTAAATATTAAAAAATTTTAAAATTTTTATTTATATTTTTATTTTAAATATATAGTTTTATTTAAAATATTTTATTTTATTTTATAAATATATTTTTAAATATTTTAATTTTTTTGTTATGCGTTTGGTTACGATTTGAATGTAGAGTTTTGAAAGTAGTGTGGAGTGTCGAGTTATGTGTTTGGTTATGAGGTTTGAAAATAATTTTTGAATTGAGTTTTGAGTTATGTGTTTGGTTACGATTTGAGTGTGAAATTGTGTTTTGAGTTTAAAATATTAAAATTTAAAAATTAAAATATTTACAAAATAAAATAAAATAAAATATTTAAATAAAAATTATATATTTAAATTAAAAATATTTTTTTTAAAACATTTTTTAATATTTAAAAAAAATAAATCCAAAAATACTGTTCAAAACACTCCAAACCAATCCTCTAATCCAAAAATATATTTTTTAATATTTTCAAGGGAAGGGCAATAAGGTAATTTCCTAAGGAAAAAGTTACACCGTTTAGTGATTTTTGACAGCAGGGAGGAATCTTGATATTGTCAGATAAAATAGGGGAGGTTACTGTAATTATTCAAACTACAAGAAAGGTCTTTATATTTGTCAGAAATCTAAGGGGAGGTAAATATAATTTACCCTTACTTGTAAGTTCTATTCTATTTTTCACCTATTAATATATTTAAAATGTCCTCACCTTTTTCATCCCTATTATTCACACTGCCATAACTGCACATTCTCTCATCAAAGATCATCTCCCGCCGTCAATGATCATCTCTATTTATAGTTTTCGGCAACATTTTCTTAGATATTTTTTTTCAACAAAAATAAACATCTATCATCATCACATTATTACTGTCACCACAAATAATACTCAGTCATTTATTCTCACATACTCACTCACTCATATTTACATACACACTCCCTCTCACTATCATTTCCTTATCTATATATTCATTCATAGAAACACAACCACACATAGACATATACACAGAAAAAAGTAATAGAGACTAATCTAATAAATTAATCAAAAACACATATAGTGATAAATTTATCACTGAAAAAATCACTCATAATTTATTAGTGATAAATTTATCATTTAATGATTTATAAAAAAAAAATTACAAATGAAAAATTGTATTCACTCACTCTTACTCATGTTCACTTATAAGAATTCATCCTCATTTCTTACATACACAGAAGAAAAGAAAGAGAGAGAAAGAGTAATAAATTTATCACTAAAAAAAATTTGAATCTAAATCGAATTTGCAACAAATATAGCTAAAGAGAGAGAGAGACAAAGAAATGGGCGAGATCTAAAAAATCACCACTATTTAGAGTCGATTTCATCACTTAAAACAATTAGATCGGTGATGGTAAAGTGTAAGTCGACGACGACGGAGTGTAGATCTGTAATGGTGTAGAATGTAGATTTGCAATGGTAGAGATGGAAATGCGATGGTGGTGGTGGATCTAAGATGGTGGTGATGGTGCATACATCAGCGATGGTGATATTTAATGTGGTGGCAATCGAACGATGATGATGGTGATAGATGGTGACGGCAGTGGTGGCATTAGATCACAATGGTAGCAGTGGTGGCCAATGGTTGTGTGAAATTTTTGAAAAAATGAGAGAGAGAGAGAGAGAGAGAGAGAGAGAGAGAGAGAGGAAAAAAAATGATAAAGAGAGAAGAGTTTTCTCAGGGAGAAAGGGAGACGACACAAAGAGAGAGAGAGAACAAAATATTATTTAGGACAACACAAAACACTTAAGGGTCAAAAAAATAAAAATAAAAAATAAAAAAACATATGAGAAAAGACTTATGTGTACATAAGATTCTAAATCAAAATCTAATGAATATAAGTCTAAAAAGTAGGACTCGCTAGTAATAAGTCCAAATTTTTATGTGAAGATTCAAAAATCTTTTTTATTGCTTATTGGGCTGAGCCCAGTGAATGGCCTATTTTCTCTTCAGGTGGGTCTCATGTTCAAGTCCACGACATTTTTCAGCCCAGCTGCATGGATGCTTCTCCATTGCCCATCAATTCTACAATTTTCAGGGATATAAAGGAAACTACAAAGCTGACAACCGGTAAACGAGTGCAGTCGAATCGAATCGAATAATTTAAAAGTTAACAAATTTTAAAATATTTTTAAATTTGATTTATTTATTTATTGAGCTAATCTTAAATAACTTAATTTTGTATACTACATATAAAAGTGAAGGAATTTATTTTCCTCCACAATCCCTCTTCAAATTTTAAATCCAAACACAATACTAATAGGTTTAAAAAGATAAACGTGGGCTTGAAATTATTGATAGGACTTTAGATTTTAATTGGGCCAAGTCTACGACGATGCCCAAAAGAAGAAAGAAAATAAAAGAACATCGTGTAAGATTTGGGGCCCCTATTATACTAAAGAAAAAAAATATATATTATATGCATTAATTAGTGTATTAACAGATGATATAGTATAATTTTAGAAACTTTGAGTATTTGTAATTTATACAATGCTTGGGATCAGTAATAATGTCATAACATATGTTGGTACACTAGTTGCTATACTAATTTGTGCATGTAGAGCCATTTCATAAGTATTAAATTTTAATTTATCAAATATTTTATCATTTGAGGTCTAACTTCAATGTCACATCATTAAGAATAATTTAGAAATAATAAATTAGGAGACGTAATGTAGCTAAATAGTGGGTCCACTGTTGTTATCAAACAAGATCAAATAGAGTCCGGTCACTTTTCCACTAATTCTACCTATAAGGTCTCGTTTGAGAATAAATTATTTTATTAAATTTTTAATTTTTTATGAAAAGATATATAAAACGGTTAGAAAGAATAATGTGACAATTTATAGTGATTTTTTAACTTTTTAGTTAAAATATGTAATTACCAAACAAAGTCAATATAAGTTTGTATAGACTTATTATATATATATATATTAACTAGCTTGTACTTTTTACTTGTACATAATTTTCAAATCACATTGAAATTCTACAAACAAAAGGAAATTATAAATTAAATATTAAAGGATTTTGTTAACAAATATCTCTTTGATATGATGAAAAAAAAAGGCAAAAGAATAAAAAAACAATTTTTACTAATTTTAAGACACATTTCATTAGATTCAGAATTTTCTTTAAAAAAAAAAAAAAAAAATCTACTAATTCAAAAAACATTTTAGGGCGAATTATATTAACAATTCTTGTAATTTGGAATTTGTGTTATTTTAATCTCTGACCTTTCAATTGTAATATATTTGACCATGAATTTTGAATCTCGTTCTAAATAAGGACAACTAAAGACATTGTTACTCTATTTTCAAGGGCAAAGTCGTCGATTTGTTAAAATATAAACTAGTTTGACAAAAATAAATGCCAAAAAATTATTTTTAAATTTTTAAAAATTATTTCTAGTTACCAAAGATAAAATTATATAAAAATGAAATTTTTTTTATATTTTTATTTTTTTACCAAATTAATTTTTAGTATGTGTTTAGATAATAATCATATAATAAGTGGTTGCTTTTGTTGATATTTTTGGATAGTTATCTTGTAATAGATAGTTGTATTTGTTATTAATAGATATTTTTTTAATAATTATTAGGAATTTAATGTATAATCGATGCGTTTAATATATGAAATATTTTTAGTGTTGAATTTTTTAATTTAATGGATTAGTTTAATAATGATATCAAAGTTGTCGCCATGTTTGACTTTTGAAAAAATAAAAACTAATTTAACGAAAATAAATATCAAAAAAATTATTGTAAAAAATTATTTTTACTCTCTCAAAAGATAAAATTATACAAAAATGATGTGTTTAAAATTTTGTTTCACCAATTTAACTTTTAATTTCTTAGAAAAATTTTCTAAAAATAAATTTTGAAAATCAAACCAAATAGAACTTTATAACCAAAAAAGTTTTAATATTATTCATTTAAAAAAAAGGCCATTATATTTCAAATAGCATATAAGTTAACTAATACAAAATAAGTTGTATGACAACTTTGTCTTTCAAACGTAGTAAAAATGTTTTCAATTGTTCTTATTTAGAATGAGATTCAAAATTCAAAATCAAATGTATCACAATTGAAATATCAGTGGCAAAAATGACGCAAACTCCAAACTATAAAGACTATTAGTATAATTTGCCCAACATTTTATATAAATATTAATATTCAATAATGTTCTATGAAACTTGTTAGCATTTACTTGTTTGGCAATAACTTAATAAGTAATTTTTTTTTTATAAAAAATTTACGTAATTTAAAATTTTGCAATTCTGTGTAATTTTGAAATATTCAAAAAGAAAATTGTTTATAAAAGTCACTAAAATATTTTTAAAAAAATCGAAAAATTTTTTTTATTTATTTTTATATTTTTCAGTCTACTTTTTTTCAAAAATTTACATATTGGGAGATGGTTGGTTGGCTATAGAACGATTAAAGGAGTAGCGTACACCTGGTAGGGAGTGGCAATTTCAAACAGAAGTTGAGATAATGCGTACCGAACGACTCCTTGTTTATCCTTATATGACAAATTGAAGTGTTGCATCTTGCTTTTAGGTAATTATAGATTAACATTTCTACGCATCGTTGTATTTGGTTGAAAATTTTAAGAAGAAATTTAAAAGTAAAAAAAAAAAAAAGTGTGTGAAACTATATGAAATGTAAGCATACTTTATTTATATTTTACTTATTTTTTTTTTTTTTCTTTTCAAATCCTTTTTTAAATTTCCTAACCACACATAATATAAAAAATGTTTGGTACATATTAGGCAGGACTCTTCCACTGGCATTTCCACTCTACCTTGATTTCATTGGTTTGACCAATATTTTCTTGATTTGTCAAATTTAGGGATTTTTTTTATACTTACATTAGGCATACCTCGTTCAATTTCTTACTCATCATTTCGTATGTGCAAGTTTATTTCCGTTTGGGAAGTTGGTTTGTTTTTTTGATTAAAATAGTCACAAAAAATAAAATAAATTTTTTAACTCAATAAGATAAAATATCACATCCAACCCATAATCATTACATTCTTTCTCTTATAAAAAGTTAAAAAAGCCAAAAAAATCAAAAGTCCTTCCTAAACCAAGCTTTTTAGTCTCAGGCTAAAATAGTCAAAAAAGTTAAAAAGCTAAAAAGTCAACCCATTTCCCAATCGGAACTTTTAGAACGTCCTCCATTTGAACCACCGCTTGATTGGCCAGCAAGGAAGCAAATTGCACTGGGAGCTGCAAGAGGACTATCTTATTTGCATGATCACCGTGACCAAGATCATTCACTGGCTTGTTTTGATAAGTGCGTTAAAAGTTGATTTATTTATTTATTTATTTAAAAAGGTATAAAAAAATAAAGAGGTGATATGATTTAAAAAAATGAAAAAACTAAAATACTTAGGGCCTGTTTGGTAACACTTACATTTTCAGTTTATATTTACAAAAATTTTATAAACTGATTTTTGTTTATTTTTAGAAAAACATAAACTACAAACGCGTTTGGTTTGGACAAAATGTTTGAAAATTTTAAAAAATATAAACTAAAAGAATGAGAAATGGCGAGTGGTGGTGTGACGGGTGGTGGGTGGTGACGAGTGGTGGTGGATGGTGGCAGCGGAAGACGGTGGTAGTGGTGGGTGGCGACGGGAAGACGGTAGTGGTGGGGTGGTGGCGAGTGGTGGTGACGGAAGATGATGATGGCGGGTGGCGGGTGATGGGTAATAGCGGCAGGTGGTGGGTGGTGGCGGGCAAAGATAGTGATGGAGAGTGGTGGCGGGAAGACGGTGGTGAAAAGTGGTGGCAGGTGGTGGTGATGGAAGACAATGGTGGAAAGTGGTAGCAGGTGGTGGCAGCGGAAGACGGTGGTGGAAAGTGGTGGTAGATGGTGGCAGGTGGCGGGTGGTGAATGGTGCTGGCGGAAGACGGTGGTGAAAAGTGGTGGCAGGTGACGAGTGATGGCGGTGGGAGACGGTGGTAGAAAGTGGTGGCAGATGGTGGTGGCGGGTGGTGGCGGCGGCGGAAGACGGTGGTGGAAAGTGGTGGTAGGTGGCGGGTGGTGGCGGCGAAAGACGGTGGTGGAAAGTGGTGGCAGGTGGTGGCAGCGGAAGAAAGTGGTGGAAAGTGGTGGCGGGTGGTAGTATCGGCAGAAGATGGTGGTGGAAAGTGATGGCGGGTGGTAGTACCGGAAGATGGTGGTGGCGACAAAAGACGGTAGTGGAAAAGTGGTAGCAGGTGGCGAGTAGTGGCAGCGAAGATGGTGGTGGCAAATGGCAGGGTGGTGGCAGCGGAAGAAGGTGGTGAAAAGTGGTTTGCGAGTGGTAGTGGCGAAAGATGGTGATGGCGAGTGGTAGTGGCGAAAGATGGTGATGGCGAGTGGTAGTGGCGGAAGATGGTGGTGGCGGGTGGTGGCGAGTGGTGGCGGCGGAAAACAGTGGTGGGTGGTGGTGGTGGAGGGTGGTAGTGGGTGGTGGTGGCAGAAGACGGTGATGGAAAATGGTGGCAGATGGTGGTGAGTGGTGGGTGGTCAACAAAAAAAAACTGAAAACTGAAAACGTAAACTTACTTTTTTGATTTTACAAATTTTGACCAATTTATAAACTGAGACCACTGTTTATAAACAAAATATTTACCAAATAAGTTTTTATGATAGTTTTTAAAATTTTTGTAAATATAAACTGAAAACTGAAAACGTAAGTATTACCAAACGTCACCTTAACTTTTAATTGTGTTGTCAAAATAGTCCATCGTGAAGTAAAAGCTGCTAATATTTTGTTGGATGGGGAGTTTGAGGATGTTGTTGGAGACTTCGGGTTGGTTGGTAGGACTCATGATTTGTGTCGGATGATTGAAAAATATGAAGAGATATGATATATATGATGATTAATAAATGAGCATAAATGCTGATGTTTCAGGAGCATTCAATAGTTTTTTGATACAATATGTTACTACTGTTGTACTAGCGCCCACAATTAGTAAATTATTAAGAACAATGCTTGTAGTACGAAAAGGAGGTTGGCTCAAATAGTCCGAATTTCACCTTGCCGGTCGTCCGGCGAGGAGGTTGGATAGCCGCAGTCGACAAAAGTGACAACCGCGGTAGACAAGCTTTCATCCGATCGTCCAGGTGGACGTCCGGCCGCTCATCCGCCATTTCGGGGTCATTTGAGCTGCTCCTTTTCAGGCCACCAAGCATTTTGCAATTATTAATAGGTCTTATTTTTAGGACTTATTATTCATTAAGTACTATTGATAAATTTATTAACGATAAAATTATTAGTTTCTCTTATTTTTATGAATAAATTGACAGTGATAAATTTATCAGTTAAAAATTATGGATAAATAAGTCTAATTAATAAAACTGAATGGTAAGTGTGCCTTTGACATATGGCTCTAGAGTATATCTCTACTAGGGTTGCAAACAAATTGAGTTGAGCCGAGCTTTGCTCAGCTCGTGCTCAACTCGTTTACTTATCGAGCTCGGCTCAACTCGACTCAACTCATTAATATTAATAAATTCAAACTCAACTCGATAAATTTTTAAAAATATTATTTATATAAATATTTCTATATTTTTTAATATACAAAATAATATATTTATTATATAATTTAAATAAAGATAAACAAAGTTGAGCTTGACGAGCTAAGTTTATACGAGCTCGAGTTTGGCTCATTTACTAAACGAGCCGGGCCAAGTCGAATCCTTAACGAATCAAGCCAAACTTATTCATGAACAATTTGTAAGAACCTACAAAGGTGTATGTGTGTAAATTATATGTATAAATTAAAACAACCAACAAAATAAAATAATTTCGAGGCTTGAGTGTTGGACACAATTTCCTTAAAGTAGATTTTGCCCTCGCTCCGGTGCTCGAGTTTTAATCGGCGTCTACTTCCCAGGATGCAACGACTACACCTTGATTTTACAACACTATAAAACCAAGTCTGGCGAACCAAAATATATTGTAACTCTTCTTTTTCTTTCTAAAATAAAATGCAGAATAATGCAGAGAGACACCAGGAAAAAGAAGATGAAATCCTGATGATTAAAATTGATCTCTAAAATGCTGGAATTGAAGGCTTTATATAGGCAAAACAGTGGCTGTTTTGAACAGGTATAAAACCTGTTCAGACAGATTGAAGAGGCACCAATAGATTTGAATCTATTTGAACAGATTCAGTTTCGGGTTGAACTCTTTGAACCAGTTCAGGAGTGGTCTAACCTGTCAGGGCTCTGTTTGGGTGGAAGAAAAATTATTGAACCAGTTTATTTTGATTTTAAAAACTGAAAATAAAAATAAATAAATAAAGTTCAAAAGTTTTTGATCCAAAAAGATAAGTATTGAAGCCGGAAAGCCCAACCCAACCTCACATCACGCAGCTGTGCCCAAGCCTAGGCCCAGCCCAGCCCGCTCGACCGACCAGACGAGCGGCAGCCGCGCAGCGCGGTTTTAGTTTTGGGTCCAATGGCTGTTCCAAACAAGTTTCACACATATTGAAAGGGCACCAACAGATTTGAATCTGTTTGAACAGATTCAGTTTCGGGTTGAACTCTTTGAACCAGTTCAGAAGGGTCTAACTTGTCATGGCTCTGTTTGAGTGGAAGAAAAATTATTGAACCAATTTATTTTGATTTTTAAAATCGAAAATAAAAATAAATAAATAAAGTTGCCCAAAATCAAACCCAAGCCTAGGCCCGACCCAGCCCGACCGGCGGCGATGCGCCTGTGGTTTTAGTTTTTGGTCCAATGGGTCTAGCCCACTACACCCATAACCTCACCCCTTCCACAAATTTGGGTATCCCTCGGGGCCCATCTCAAGTATTCCAAGTTAAGGTATATATACCCAAACAATTCCTCAAGCCTTTCCAATGTGGGACAAGCACATTTTACAAATGTGTTGTAAACCCACCAAAATTCATTTCCATGAATCCAAAATGCGCGTTGAATTCTCATTCATCCGGAAATGGTTTTGAGCAACCAAATACATTATTTAATTTACTACGCGGCATTAAACACGAACCCAAGAAAAAATGTTACAAAAAACGTTTAAATCCCATCTTAATTAATACTCAAAGTTAACAAAAAATAAAATTTACAAAACCATTTTTTCAACACAATTCAATTCATTTGCAGCCCTTTTCTCTACTGCAAAATCATCTATGCTTCTAGAGCTGATAACGGGTCAAAGGGCTTTTGATCTTGCTTGCCTTGCAAATGATGATGATGATGATGATGATGATGTCATGCTGCTTGATTGAGTATGCATTAAAATTTCTCTATGGTTTTATTCGTTTAATCGTGCATGCAATAATTTATAGTTATCTTGAGTTTCTGCGTGGTTCTTGATTTGATTAGAATTAAATTTTTTTTTAAATAATACAATAATGACAGGAATATTAATTAATATATTAATTAATACACCAACTAAATATAATATTAGGTAAGATTATATTAAGTGGTGAAATGTACATGTCTTATATCTTAATTAGTGTGTTAGTTGATAAACTAATTAGTTTTTCTAATATTATTCTTTGGAAATATTATTTTTTTAAAAAAAAAATCCTACTTTAAAATGAAAAAAAAAAAAAAAAAAATGTATGCAGAGCCCAGACCAATTGTAGCAGGCTACATAAGTGTTTTTCCTTTTTGTGTGGCTAAATGAAAAGATCAAAAATTATTTTCTTGGCATAAGTGGATTGAGTGTCCGATTTATTTATTTATTTTTGGTTGCTTCTAGTCTAGTATTACCAGTGTGATTTTAGAAGCCATGACATACAAAAAGTAGCATGCGATAAGTGTAAGAATATCGATGAGCAAATAAACAAGGCTGGCTTTAAAACTTAAATAATTACAGCATGGCACATCATGTCTTAATATTACATTCTTGTATGAATTTATTTATTGTACATTCATTCATGCACTGATATATAACTCGAAAATAGGGAAGGAAACATAGTACAACAACAACCAAATAACTACATACATATTAAACCCAAACTATATCATGGATTGATTATAATACAACCATACCAATCAACCAAAACATACACAGTGCTTATCAATGAAATGATGATGATGGTGTCTCAAGATTAGCTGGTTTGTTATGATGAGGTCCACTTCCGGGCTCCACTGGTGGCGGTTTCTGTCCTTTTGCAACATCTTTTTCCTATATATATATACATATACATACATGTAGTACACCAAAGTCACATACTTGCATGCACAAGATCATGAGATTCTAAAAAATATATTTATATATTAGATTATATTTTAAGATTATCATATCTCAAAATTTCTAATAATAATTGTAAGTATGTCGATACAAAGAAATAAGATGTTTGTTTGGTAGGATTAGAGCATGGGATTGAACTTCATGTCTAACAAAGTGGATATATTACAACATATAAGAGTTTTAGGTCATGTTTGATTCACAAGACTAATAGTGAAGTATTAATAATCCTATTAAATTAGTGTGGTATTCACTATCCAATTGGATTAATATCCATTGGATTAATAATCCCACCCCTACCCCATTACTAATAATTCTACAAATTTCTTGGATTAATTATCCATTGGATTAATAATCTTAAACCAAAATGTTAAAACAAACATAGAATAATTGGGTTCACGGATTAATAATCCCAATCCCATACTCTAATCCACCCAATCAAACATGTCCTTAGAGATTAAATTTTTTAGTCTCTAAAAGTGAAAATTTTGTTGCAAAAGACATTTAGAGACCAATTTCTATCGTTGTGAGGATAGTCACTAAGAGGTTGTCCCGAAAAGTAAAAAAAAAAAAAAAGGCTTTTAGCGATAAATTTTTGAAAATGTCACTAATAAATACACTTGTAGGGACAAAATAATTTGATCTCAAAAGAGTTTATTTTTTGAGACAAAAAATTTGGTCTCAAAAGGATAATAATTCATCACTAATATCTAATTCTCATTACTAAAAATATAATAACTAAAAATATGATAACTATACTTTTTGCAACAAAAATATTTGGTTTCTAAAACATAATTTTGTCCCTAAATTTTTGTCTCTAAAACTTTAATTTTTTTGTACTGTTAGCCCGTTCAAACCAATATGGTCTAAGAAGATTTGAGAATAGAAAATTATTTAGTCACAATCTAGGCTTGCCTCTAGGGGCCAATCCATCTAGGAGGGCCACATGGAAACCTGTGGTGGACAACTTTAAGAAAAAATTGTCTGGATGAAAGAGGAGGCTCCTGTCTTTTGCGGGCCGAATCACACTAATCAAATCTGTCCTATCTTCACTTCCTGTTTACTATATGTCCCTTTTTAGGTTACCTAGGGGGGTAGCAAAAGAACTAGACAAGATCCAAGCAGCTTTTTTGTGGGGTGATTCGGATGTGAAAAGGAAAATTCATTTAATAAAATGGAAGGAGTTAACCATGGATAAGAATCAAGGTGGATTGGGAATAAGAAATTTACAAATCTTGAATAATGGCCTACTTGCTAAGTGGTGGTGGAGGTTTGGCAAGGAAGACAGTTCATTATGGAAACATGTCATCTGCAGCAAATATTCATCCGAAGGGGGTAGATGGTTCCCATTTCAGGTGGAGGCTAATCACATCTCAAGAGTTTGGAGTGACATTATCTCTATTAGTGGGTCTAATAGCAGCTTGGTAAATTATTATTTGGGAAATATTGAAATCAAGATTGGAAATGGGGACAGAATCAGTTTCTGGGTGGATAACTGGATGGGAACCAGGTGTCTGAAGTCACAATTTCCTAGACTTTTCTATTTATCCGAGGATAGAGGCATCACACTGAATATGCAGATGAATAGATATCGTCAGCACAACAACTGGGATCTCAAATTCAGACGACCCTTATTAGCTTGGGAGGAAGAGGAACTTCAGCGTTTAAAGGTTGCCTTAGGTGAGGGCCCTTCATTGAGATTGGACTCACTAGACACGCTATGGTGGAACTCTGATGGTATGGGTACGTTTAGTGTCCATAGTGCTGTCACATGGTGTGAATCCCTCTTTGGCCCTAATCTGGAAATTCCTAACCTAATATGGCACAACCCTTCCCCTCCTAAAGCCCAATTCTTCTCTTGGTTGGCTTGGAAAGGGAGGTTAAAGACATCTGCTTACTTATGTAGGCTTGGTATTGTTAGTGCATCAGTAAATTCTGCCTGTGTGTTATGCCAAAATGAGGTGGAAGTAGTTGACCATGTCCTATTACTATGCCCTTTTGCTTGGAAGGTTTGGTCCCATCTAATTAACTGGTGGGGTTTACATTGGGTTACCCCTAGCTCAGTGGTCATGCTAATGCAATGGTGGTTGGGGTGGAAGTTTAGAAAAAAGGAAAAGCAAATCTGGAGAGCTATCTTGTGTGCTAGCCTTTGGTCGATTTGGAAGTGTAGGAATGAATATCTATTCAATGGGTTGCAAATGCCCTGGGACGATCTCTGTGACCTTATTAAAGTTAGAGTGGCTCATTGGATGAAAGCCCATTCAATTGGGCAAGGCTACACAGTGACTGACTATGTGTATAATATTCAGCAAGTTAGAAGATGTTTGTAATGTCTTGGCAGGGTATTGTGCTATGCTGTGTTATTGTTCTGAAGTTTGCTGTGCAAGTATGCTGGAATGTGTATAGCTGGGAGTGGTGGTGAAGAATCTGCTGGATTGTTGCTGGGGTCAGTGTTCAGTATGCTGTTTGCTGTGCAAGTCTGCTGGAATGTGGCTGGGAGTGCTCTGAAGTGTTGGCATATCTGTTGGTGTATAGCTGGAAGAATCTGCTGGAGTGTTGCTACTGCTCTCTGTCATGTTTTGGGATGGATTGCTCTGCTGACCTATTTTATTGATCAGCCCAGATGTTGTGTTGGTCTATGGTATGGACTGGGTTTTGTCTCAGATCTGAATTTTGCTGTAGTTGTTGTGTTTTGGCATGCATTCAGGTTTTGATTCAGAATAAGGGGAGGAGGTGTTGCTGCTTATTGGTGGAGTTTTGGCTGCTGCCTTTGGTAGTTTTGGCTGCATTGGTCTGCTAGATGGTGGTTAAATCAGTGAGCTGGCTGAATCGTTATGTTAGTCTGAGTTGATGCAGTGTGGACAGAATTATTATGTGTGTCTTGCTGGAAGGGTCAGGTTTGGTCTGTTACTTTGTTTACTCTGGTGGTTTGTTTATCTTCCAAGATTTGATCTGGTAATGTGTTTTGTCTTGTATATCTCTATATTTTTATGTTGTGTTGGCTGGTTTGGGGTGGGGTTCGTATCAGGTTGAGATGTGATAAATATTTTACTACTGGTTTTCTACTAGTTGAGTTTGAGGATCCATAGTCTTGGTGTTTGTTGAAGGTGTCTTATACTGGTTTTATGATTCAGAGCTCTTCATCGGGTGAAAGTCACAGGTTTTTGTGGTGGAAAACATCAGGTATCTACTTCTGGCTTTTTGGTTCTGTTGGTCTCTCACCAACCTTGGGGTGCTAGCAAATGATAGAATGAGTTTTGTGGTGCCAACCTAGTTGGGATCATTTTGCTTATTGTGATGCTTTTGCACTTCCTTTTCCTTTATTGATGTAATTTGTCTTGTACTTTGTACTGGTTTTTTTCATCAATAAAGTTTTTTTTGCCGATCAAAAAAAAAAAAAAAGTTGCAATTTTACCCTTCTATTCATCTATCATTAATCAAACATACGTGGCATTTTTGTTGTCTCATTAGCACTGTTACATTTTTATTAAAATTTCACTTTAATCCTCACACTTCTACTAAAATCTCACTTTAATGACTTCACTTTTAATTTCTGTAAGCTTTGTTAATGATAGATGGACGAAAAGATAAAACTAGAACTTGATTTAAATGTAAATTGATTGTTATAATTAAAAGCAAAAGGATCAAAGTGAAATTTTGGTAAAAATACAAGGATTCTAAGTATAATTTACTCTTTCATTTATTACATAGCACAATTAATAAACATATTTGTGATGACTTAGCGTGAGATTATTCAATAATGCTTTTGATGTTTGAGGCCTCACACACTGTAGTCAGTCACTTACTAATTGTTATGGTGCTGTTTGGTAACACTTACGTTTTCAGTTTTCTGTTTATATTTACAAAAATTTTAAAAACTCAAATAAAACTTGTTTGGTAAAATTTTTGATTTATAAATCAGTGGTCTCAGTTTATAAATTTGGCCAAAAAATGAAAACACAAAAAATGTGTTTCCATTTTGAGTTTTCAGTTTTTTTTTTTTTTACCACCCAACACTAGCCACCACCCTCCACCATTTTCCACCACCGTCTTCCGCCACCACCACCCACCCTCCACCACCACCTGCCACCACCACTCACCACCCACCTGCTACCACCACCCACCACTCGCCACCACTACCTACTTGCCACCACCACCCACCTGCCACCACCACCCACCTGCCACCCATTTGCCACCACCACCCACCCCTCGCCACCACCACCCACCTGCCATCTACCCGCCACCACCACCCACCTGTCATCCACCCGCCACTACCATTCACCGCCCGCCACCACTACCCGCTACTACCATCCACCGCCCGCCACCTACTTGCCGCCACCACTCACCACCTACCTGCCGCCACCATCCACCGTCTGCCACCCACCACTACCATCCACCTGCCATCCACCTGCCACCACCACCCACCACCACCACCACCACCACCACCCACTCACTGCCACCTATCATCTGCCACCGTCACCCACCTACCCATCACTACCACCACCCCCATCACCCACCACCCACTCGCTACCACCCACCACCCCCCACCGTCACCCACCCACCATCACCATCCACCACCACCCACCCGCCACCACCCACCACCACCCACCACCACCCGCCATCCGCCACCCACCTGCCATCATCACCCACCACTCGCCACCACTACCACCACCCACTCGGTACCACCCGCTACCGTCACCCACCCATCCATCACCACCACCTGCCACCTACTCGCCACCACCACCACCCACCATTACCCGCCATCTGCCATCCACCTGCCACCACCACCCGCCACCCCCCACCGCCACCACTTTCCACCAACATCTTCCACCGCCACTTGCCACCACTTGCCATTTCTTACTCTTTTTTTATATTTTAAATTTTTTTTAAACATTTTGTCAATTACCAAACGCGTTCGCAGTTTATGTTTTTCTAAAAATAAACAAAAATTAAACAAAAACCAGTTTATAAAATTTTTGTAAATATAAACTGAAAACGTAAACGTTACCAAACACACCCTATGTGATGTAATAAATAATTTTTGTAATGCATTAAGTGTGACATCAGTGAGTAAGAAAAGTTCGTAAGATTTGTTAGTTTTTATAAGATTAGTATACACACAAAACACACACATAATTCTATAGAGAGAGAGAGAGAGAGAGAGAGAGAGAGAGAGAGAGAGAGAGAGAGAGAGAGAGAGAGAGAGAGTGTGAGTGTTAACTTACAACTAATGTGGAAGGAGGAGCTGGTTTCTTAAGAATAGCTGGTTTGTTATGATGAGGTCCACTTCCGGGCTCCACTGGTGGTGGTTTCTGTTCTTTTGCAACATCTGCTTCCTATATATATACACACATACATAGATGTAGTACACCAAAGTCACATACTTGCATGCACAAAATCATGAGATTCTAAAAAATATATTTATATATTAGATTATATTTTAAGATTATCATATCTCAAAATTTCTAATAATAATTGTAAGTATTTTGATACAAAGAAATATGGTGTTTGTTTGGTAGGATTAGAGCATGGAATTGAACTTCATGTCTAACAAAGTGGATAGTCTAATGTTTGGTTAGAAAAGTGAAGGCCGGATGACTAATAGTCCGGTCACTACAACATATAAAAGTTTTAGAGACCAAATTTGTTGCAAAAGACATTTAGGGACCAATTTCTATCATCGTGAAGATAGTTGCTAAAAATGTCGTTCTAAAAAGTTAAAAATAAGACTTTTAGCAACAAAATTTTGAAAATGTCACTAATAAATAGACGTTTAGGGACAAAATAATTTGGCCTCAAAATGATTTATTTTTTAAGACAAAAAATTTGGTCCCAAATAGATAATACTTCATGACTAATGCCTGATTTTCGTTACTAAAAATATAATAATGACATTTTTCGCAATAAAAATATTTGGTCCGTAAAAAATAATTTTGTTCCTAAATTTTGGTTCCCAAAATCTTAATTTTTTGTAGTGGGTTGGACTAATAATCTCCAAATGTGGGATAACTTAATCCCATGGAGGGGTGTGAAATAGAAATTAGCGAATTGATCCACCCTCAAGATTAACTAGTTAAATGAAAAAATTATTCCTAAAGTATGTATAAAAATTAATTTCTTTCATTTTCTAATATATTTTTAAACATGTTGAATATTTTTAAACTAGTGTAAATTAATCAAGGTTTCTCTTACTTTTTTTTTTTCTTTTTGTATTAACAAAATCATAAATGAAAATATACTTCTAATTTTGTATTTAAATAAAATTAAAAGTGGTCTTTATAAAATAAATAAAATATATTTCAAATAAAAATAAAATAAAATAAAACATACTTTAAATAAAATAAAATATACTTCAAACAATAGTCATTTAAACAAACACACTTCATGATTTTCAAACAATATACTTTATAATTTTCAAACTAAACATAAAAATCACTAAAATAGTCATTTCCAGACGATGAGAAAATAAATATGAAATACACATCATATCTAGCCAAATAGTATAGGGACTATATATCCTAGATATATCAGATCGTTACATCACAATCCCCCTTATTTACACAACAACATATAAGAGCTTTAGAAACTAAATTTTTCAATCTCTAAAAGTAAAAATTTTGTTGCAAAAGACATTTAGGGACCAATTTCTATTGTTGTAAGGATAGTCACTAAAAGGTTATTCCGAAAAGTAAAAAATAAGGCTTTTAGCGACAAAATTTTGAAAATATCACTAATAAATACACTTTTAGGGACAAAATATATAATTTGGTATCAAAAGAGTTTATTTTTTGAGGCAAAAAATTTGGTCTCAAAAGGATAATAATTCATCACAAATATCTAATTTTCATTGCTAAAAATATAATAACTATATTTTTTGTAACAAGAATATTTAGTCCCTAAAAAATAATTTTGTCTCTAAGTTTTGATCTTTAAAACTTTAATTTTTTGTAGTGTTAGTCCGTTCAAACCAACATGGCCTAAGAAGATTTGAGAATAGAAAATCATTTTAGTCACAAGATAATGGCAGATATGTTTTAATTTTATTTTGGGTAAATTAAACTCACTTTTACTAAAATGTCATTTTAATTTTTTCACTTCCAATTATAACAGTCAATCATTTATACTTTAAGTTAAGTTGCAATTTTACCCTTCTATTCATCTACCGTTAATCAAACATACGTGGCATTTTTGTTGTCTCATTAGGACTGTTACATTTTTATTAAAATTTCACTTTAATCCTCATACTTCTACTAAAATCTCACTTTAATCACTTCACTTTCAATTTCCGTTAGCTTTGTTAAGGATAGATGGACGGAAAGATAAAACTAGAACTTGATTTAAATGTATATTGATTCACTACAAGAAAAGAGGGCAAATAACACGGAGGTTTTTGCGACGCAGTATTGTTGCCATCGCCAAAAAAAGTCTTTTGCGACGGCGTGTATCTGCCGTCGAAAAAAATGACCTTTTGCAACGGTGCTGACCTCCGTCACTAATGATTGTAAAAGAAAAATGCAGGAACATTTGCGACACCTAGTATACCGTCGCAAAAAATATTATTTGGCGACGGTAAGAAGTTACTGTCGCAAATGGTGGACCATTTGTGACGGCAAAAGCCCATCACAAACTAATATGGGTAAAACGGCGTCGTTTTGATTGGTTAATATGTATCATTTGCGACAGTTGAAATATGCCATCGCAAAAAAATAAATATTTGGTGTCCCGCTCATTTCTATCCCATTCACGGTCATATGTCCCAAAATCCCTAAAATCTCCAAAATCCTCAAAATCAAAATCCATCTGAAACCAAAATCCCTAAAATCACCAAATCAAAATCCTCAAAATCCCTACTCGTATTTAGCATTGCCGGAGTGAAGGAAGGTGAACGGCGGCCTTCGCCGGAGTGACGAGGATGAACGACGGCCTTCGTCAGAGTGACGAGCAGCAGCGACTGTAAACGACGAGTGATGAGGGTGAACGACAGCCTTCACCGGAGTGATGAGCAGTAGCGAGTTTCGTGCTCTAGATCTCACTCTACTTTCAACTCTCTTGACTTGAATCTCAATATAAAATGCCCAAGTTGGAAGTTCGAAGGGACACCTCTCCACGGGACTAAAGGTAAGAAAGAAAAAAATTGTTCCGAACACTTTATACTTACATTGCATTTTTTTCCTCTAATTTCTCTTCCCAAATTCCTAATTTACATGATTAATTTTTGTTAAAATCCAGTAATTTTGTCACAGATTTAAGATTTCTGTTTTTTTTTTTTTTAAATGTGAATTGTCACAGATTTAAGGTTCCAGTAAAAAAAAAAATTTTTGGGTTAAAATCCAATAATTTTGTCACAGATTTAATTTTTATAAATGCTCATGTGAATTGGGTTTCTGTGTTCATTTATTTATTTATTTATTTATAAAACTTTGTCCCAATTTTGGTTTCCAATTTAGGGTTTCTTGACCACTTTGTCCATTGATGTTCTTGATAGATCATTTTACTCGTAGTGGAAAAGTGGTTTTGGGGTTAACAGATTTGTGGGTTTTTTTGGGTACTAGTTTTACTGTTAACGTAAAAGAAGATAATCAAAAATCTGGGTAAGGTCTGTGCAAAAATAATAATAAAATAAAACATGGGTAAGGGTTAGATCTGTTGAATCTAATTCTCAAACTTTGTACTTTGTTAAATAAATTGTTATGAGTTACAGATCTGGGATTTCTTGGTTTTTATGTTCTGAATTTACTGAATTTTGTTGTTTTCTTCAACATCATGATGTGGTGAATGGAGTTTTGAGCTACTTTAGGTCTATAGACAACTCAGATTGTTGGATCAAGATTATGTAAGTCTGTTTTTTTCTTGGATCAATTCTGGTTGTATTCTTTTTTCACGTAGCTATAAATTTTGCGATGAAATTATGAATTTTAATGGCCTTTTGGATCACTAACTATAACTATTTTGATGAATTGGTTTATTCAAATTAAACTGGAAAGTATTACTTGTAGCTTTGGTTCTCTTTAATTTTGTTAAGATTTTAAATATTTTAATATTTAAGTATGTCACGATTTTTTTAATTTTTTAATTTTTTGAATATTTTAAAATATTTTAAATTCAAAATATTACGATTTTAATTTTTTAAATTTTAAAATATTTTATAAAAATAAATTCAAACTTTATTTTATAAAAATATTTTTAAATATTTTAATTTTTTTATTATGTATTTGGTTACGATTTGAATGTAGAGTTGTGAAACTAATATGGAGTTTCGAGTTATGTGTTTGGTTATAAGTTTTAAAAATAATTTCTTAATTGAGTTTTGTTTTATGTGTTTGGTTACGATTTGAGTGTAGAGTTATTTTTAAATTTAAAATATTAACATTTTAAATTATTTAAATTTTTTGAATATTTAAATTATTTAAATTTTTACGATTTAAATTTTTTGAATATTTATTTTAATTTTTTACTTATTAAATTTTTTAGATTATTTAAATTATTTAAATTTTTACTATTTAAAATTTTTGAATATTTATTTTGGAAAAAAATTATTTCCTTTGTAGTATTTTCAATTACAAAATTGATTAATGTTATTTTCTGTTAATAATAAATTTTTTTAATTGAATTTTAAAAAGAATTTGGTTATGAGTGTTGATCAGAATTTTCAATAGTGTGAAATGTGTTTTGTTATGAGTTATAACAATTTGAATTAAGTTTTGAAAACTCTTTCTAAAACTCATAACTAAATAAATTTTCTTACTTCACATGTCAAATCAAACTTTCAAAACTCAATTTCACACTCAATTCAAAACTCAATTCAACACTCTATTCAAAAATCATAACCAAACAAATTTTCTACACTCAAATTATAATTTCACAACTCACAAACTCAAAATACAACTCATACTTTCAAATTATATTTACAAAACTCTGTCAAACGTAGCCTAAATTTTTCAGTCTCTAAAAGTAAAAATTTTGTTGCAAAAGACATTTATGGACCAATTTCTATTGTTGTGAGGATAGTCGCTAAAAGATTGTCCCGAAAAGTAAAAAATAAGGCTTTTAGTGACAAATTTTTGAAAATGTCACTAATAAATACACTTTTAAGAACAAAATATATAATTTGGTCTCAGTAAAGTTTATTTTTTGAGACAAAAAATTTGGTCTCAAAAAGATAATAATTCATCACTAATATCTAATTTTCATTGCTAAAAATGTAATAACTATACTTTTCACAACAAAAATATTTAGTCCCTAAAAAATAATTTTGTTCCTAAATTTTGATTTTTAAAACTTTAATATTTTGCAGTGTTAGTCCGTTCAAACCAACATGGCCTAAAAAGATTTGAGAATAGAAAATCATTTTAGTCACAAGATAGTGGCAGATATGTTTTAATTTTATTTAAGGTAAATTACACTCACTTTTACTAAAATGTCATTTTAATCTTTTCACTTCCAATTATAACAGTCAATTATTTATACTTTAAGTTACCCTTCTATTCATCTACCGTTAATCAAACATACGTGGCATTTTTGTTGTCTCATTAACACTGTTACATTTTTATTAAAATTTCACGTTAATTCTCGCACTTCTACTAAAATCGTACTTTAATCACTTCACTTTTAACTTCTGTTAGCTTTGTTAATGATAGATGGACGGAAAGATAAAACTAGAACTTGATTTAAATGTATATTGATTGTCATAATTAGAAGCAAAAGGATCAAAGTGAAATTTTGGAAAAAATACAAGGATCCTAAGTATAATTTACTCTTTCATTTATTACATAGCACAATTAATAAACATATTTGTGATGACTTAGCGTGAGATTATTCAATAATGCTTTTGATGTTTGAGGCCTCACTTACTGTAGTCAGTCACTTACTAATTCTTATGTGATGTAATAAATAATTTTGTAATGCATTAAGGGTGATATCAGTGAGTAAGAAAAGTTTGTAAGATTTGTTAGTTTTTATAAGATTAGTATACACACAAAACACACACATAATTCTATGAGAGAGAGAGAGAGAGAGAGAGAGAGAGAGAGAGAGTGTTAACTTACAACTAATGTGGAAGTAGGAGCTGCAAATGGGTCTGGTGTTGAAGAAGGAACTGCAGATGTGTCCTCAGGTTCTGCAGCTCTCCCTAAACACAGACACTTGAGAAAATACTTCAGAGTTTCAAAAAGAGAAGAACAGCCACTTCTTGGATTGGAAGACAAATTTGCAACTGTTGTTGCTGCAGCCATTTCTTGGTTTTTTTGATATCACCGTCTCACCTCATCAATGGTTGATGATATCTACTTCTCTGATGACTTTGCAATGGTTGGCGGCCGTCTTATTAATGTCTTAAATGAACGATTACTTGTTAAGATGAGTTTGCTCTATCACTTATAAAATTTTTCGTTATGCAATCATAGCTAAAAGTAAATGATATTATATGACTATTGACTAATTATTTGCTTATAAATAAAGAATCACACATCTAATGTGTTAAAATTTTTAATTTACCAAGAGTACTACCTAACGAATGTTATATATTATTTCAAAACTAAAATTAATAATTTTATGTGCATGAGAACATCTCCAACAATCTTAGTTAAAATGATTAGTTGAAAAATATATAATTATTTTAAAAGTAGGGTGTATAGTGTAGATTTAAAATTGGTAAGATACGGGGTAATATTTTTGATGAATATTGCTATGTAGGTCCAAAAATTGCACCCACTTTTTTGACATAGTGTCAAAAATCTGATTAGTTGATAATTAAATATTCTCTAATTAACAAACAATCATCCTCTTAACACATCATTATGTCTAAAAAGTGAATTTGTATATCATTTTATAATTTTGTTTTATTTTAGGTGATTAAATGTTATGTATACTCTCCAATAACATTTTTTTCGCTTTGTAAGTATTATTTCTTTTTAAAAAAATAAAAATGCAAAGAGAAGTACAAATGCATAGTATAGTATATAAAAGCAATGATGAAATATAAAAATAAAAATAAAATTTTTGACTAATCCACTATTAATGTTGTTGGAATATAATTATTTTAAATTAACTAGCTGAATAAGTTAAATGATTGAAATGATTAGTCTATTGCCTGGTCTGTGGAAAAAATTTAACAAGCACGTGCTCCACCATATGGTATATTTTTGTGATGAAAAATTTAGAAATTTTATTTTCTTCTAATCTTCTTATATAAATTAGTGGATCACCAAAAAAAAAAAACATTAAATTTTATTTTCTTCTAATCTTCTTATATAAATTAGTGGATCACCAAAAACAAAAACATTAAAGTGAGTAGGATCAAGAATATATTAGAATATCTTTAATAGTGTTTGTTATAATAGTATTGTATTGTCATTACTATAATTTGGTAATGAATGACACATGGGAGAGCAATCATAAAACAAGTTTTGAAAAAGAAAAGATGGATAGGAACGATAGTGGAGGTTGGTAACCAGTATTTCGTCAAAGAGGAAGGATCAAGACTACAAGCGATTCAAAGGTGGGTGACCTATTTACAGTATTTGTGGATAACATTCCTGAATCAATGAATCCGAAAAAGCTGTTTGGACTGTTTACAAAGTTTGGCATTGTAAAGGATGTGTTCATCCCAAAGAAAAGGAGGAAGATCATAGGTTTGAGGTTTGGCTTCGTAAGGTATGATTGTTCGGTTGCAGCTGAGATTGCAGTTCAAAGGGCTGATGGGTTGTGGTGTGATGACAAAGCTCTAAAGGTTAAAGGGGCTGAGTTTGCAAGGAGAGACCATGGCAGCCTGGGGGATTTAATCAAAGGATTCAAAGTACGGAAAGGAATAGGAACCGTAATGCTCACAGAGGAGGAATACTGAAAAGACAAGATTTTGGAGGGCTAAAAACTTATGCGAAGGCTGTTGGAAAAGGTATTACACAGGGTAGAGAGGAAGTTGTGGTTCAAGTATTAGAAGTGGGTAATGGGTGGTTATATGAAAGCTTAATAATCAAGCTGCATACCTTTTTCTCTTTTTCAGCTTTTAAGGAGAAATGTCAGAAGATGGGTCTTCAGGAGGTAAAAATTAGAGCAAGTGGAGATAGACTTGTAATTCTAACGTTCCCATCAGTTATGGAGATGAAAAGGCAGAAGGAGGAACTAAAGGAATGGATTTTTGAACGGTGTAGCTCAATGGAGAAGTGGAATACGGGATGTAGTGTTTTCCAAGAACGGTGTGTTTGGATTAGTTATTATGGCATTCCATTTAATTTATGGAGTGCGGCTACATTCAGAAGTATAGGGGCTGTTTGGGGAGAAGTAGTGCAGTTACATGAAGACACCATTAACAATGTATTCTTCTGTTGTGGAAAAATTCGAGTTATAACAAAAGCCACGGAGTTTATTAATAGGACTGTAAGATTGAGCTGCAATGGAGTAATGTACCCAGTAAGGGTTTGTGAATGTCCTGAGACTTTGGAGATATCAGCGGGTAGTAAATGCTTCTCTGTTGACAGATTGAAGTTGATAATCGATCCTGAGGGTGAGGAGAAGAATGATGGTTGTTCAAATGTTGAAGAAGACCAGAGAGATAGTACAAAGATGACAAGAGGGATTGAGGTCATGGATGATGAGGTGGAATGTTGTGATGAGGTGGCCCAATGTAGAGCTGACATGATACCAATGGATGGAATAATTGAAGCTGTGCAGCATAGAGGTGATATTAATGTGGCAGGTAGTGATAGTCGGGTGTCAAAAACATGTTTGGTTGGTACAAAGGGGAATATAGAGAAACCAAACGGTGGAGTGAGTTGTTGGGTGGAGGAGCAGTTGCAGATGGAGATTCCAAGAAGAATGAATGAGTTTGGGGAAGTAGTTGGGGAAATAGTTGGTGAAGAGGAAATTATGACCCCTGGGTTTGTCAAAAGCCTTAGTGGGTCAGAGAAAATTGGGTCTAGTATCAATATTCAGGTAGTGTTAGAAGGGGCCCAGTTAAGAGGTGATCGAAGTGGGCCTGAGGCAGAAGTTAGTATTAGGGGATTTGGCCAAGAATATGGTGTTGGGGCCTAACCCAATTTGAACCCAGCAAGGGTGTTATATGTTAGAAGAAGTGAGGATGTGCAGTTAATAGTTAATAAATCAGAACAGGTAGTGAGAGATGCTATTAATCGAAGGAGATTGGGAAGATATGGAGGTACCAGAGGAAGGGGGAGACGGAGAGTTCAAAGAAATCAAACGTCATTCTTATCTGGGTTTCAAAGAGGAGCAGTATTCAGGGCAGCAACTGCTGTTTTATCTCATTCTTTGTCAAATGAAAGTCAACTGAGTAGGAAGAGGAAGAAAAGTGTTGAGGAAGCGCGAGCAACCGTGCAGCTTGGTCAACGTTTGGGGATGAACTATGAAGGCGAAGAGACTGAAGTAATTCAAAGAATTGTTCAGATGGAGCTACAAGATGAAGAACAATTTAAAAATGAGAAAGAGGAAGTGCTGGGTCAAACCTAATTGACCAAAAGCTTGGGGTATATTTGAAGTATAAACTAGTGATCAATGAATGTAATGTCTTGGAATGTTAGAGGGTTGGGAAGAGTAAATAAACGGTTAGGCAGGTTATGCAGGATAAAAAAGTGGATGTTCTACTTCTTCAAGAAACGAAAAAAAGTAGTATGGATGAGATGTTTGTTCGATCAATCTGGCCATGGGAGATGATGGAATTTATGGCTGTTGATTCTGAAGGTAGTGCTAAAGGGATATCGAGTATATTGAATCCAGAGGTGTTTCAACTATTAGAATGTTGCTGTCATAGAAATTTCTTACTCATACCAGGTATAGCTCTTGGTTCATTTGAATGTGTTTTTATAAATGTATGTAGTCCTAATGATGTGTCCAAAAGAGTAGTGTTGTGGGAAACTATTGTTAATATTAGAGCAAGTTTCCAAAAGCCTTGGTGTATGGGAAAGGACTATAATGAAATTAGAAATATTGAGGATAGAAGAGGATGTGTTAGAAGTGACAGAGGAATGATAGAGTTTAACAATTTCATTGACTAGCTGGGGTTGGTGGATGTTCCAATGTTAGGCAGAAGATTTACTTAGTGTAATTCTATGGAAGGGGAGCGGTGGAGTAAGATTGATAGGTTTTTACGGGACATAGTATGGTTGGGAAAGTTTAGGTTTCAGATATGGGATTTACCCAGATTGGTGTCTGACCATTGTCCACTTTTGTTAATAGAAGATGAGAGGAATTGGGGGCCTAGGCCATTTAGGTTCCTTAATGCATGGACACTGCACCCAGGTTTTCTTTCAGTTGCTAAAAAAACTTGGTCAGAGTATCAGGTTCAAGGCTGGGCTGGATATAGAGTGCAAAGAAAGTTAGGAGGTATGAAAGTTGAACTGAAAAAATGGAACATTGAAGTGTTTGGATTGGTTGATGAACAACTAAAAAAAGCAGAGAAGGAGTTGCATACATATGACTTATTAGCATAATCTAGGAAGTTGGCATCCAATGAAATTGAATCTAGAAGGGAGGCAAAACATCTGGTTTGGAAGCTTAGAAAAAGGATGGCCTGGATATGGTTTCAAAAGTCTAGATTGAATTGGGCTCAACATGGTGATAGGAACACGAGCTATTTCCACATTATTGCAAGTAAGAGGCAAAGAAGAAATATGGTGGACTCAGTGATAGTTAATGGGGTTAGTATTGAAGATCCTGAGCTTGTGAGGCTTGAAGTGCTCAGACATTTCTCAAAGGCATTTGCTGAAGAGTGGCCATCCAGACCAAAGATGTCAGGAAATTTTGTATCAATTAGTATTGCAAAATGTGGGGAGGTACTTGAACTTGAATTTACAATGGAAGAAGTCTAGGATGCAGTGAAAGAGTGTGATAGGAATAAAGTGCTAGGGCCGGATGCATTCAACATGGCATGCATTCAGAAATGTTGGAAGTTTATGAAGAGTGACTTGTTTGATTTTATGAAGGAATTTTATCATCATGGTAAACTAGTTAGAGGACTAAACAGCTCCTTCATCACCCTTGTCCCAAAAAAAGAGTGTCCTAATGGTTTTTGTCAGATTATCGACCTGTTAGTTTGATGGGGGTTGCTTATAAAATATTAGCAAATGTGCTATCACGAAGATTGAAGAAGGTGCTTGTAGACGTCCCCGAACGCATCCCGGCGAGAGGAGTGCGAGTCCCCCCCCCGTTCTGGTTCGATATTGGGTCACTACAGTTCAAGGACTCAAATGTCACGGTTCTTAATCTTGAACCAAAGAGTCCAAATCCGGCAAATCGTTTTGAAAACAGATTTTTTTGAAAGAAGTGCCAAACATGGACTGCTTTGCCAGATACAGAGTCGCCACCTAAATATTTTTTAATGGGAAATTTAGGAAACCCTAACTCGGTGCCAAAGGCCACGTGTCCGTCATCACCAAAGTTGCCTCGGCTCGGGAACTTGGGTACGATTGGGAAAGGTCACTTCGTGAGCACTCCCGCTCGCCCGATCAAAGACCGGCCTCTACTAACCATGATATCTGTTTTTGAAAACATTGTGTGTTCTTATTCCGATTTATTAGCCTAGGTTACTATGTGATGCGCACAGCATACAAGTATAGACTGAGTCGCCTGAATTGGAACAAAACATTTCATGTTTGTTTGTTTGAAAATGGTTTGATGGTGCTACCCGCAGGTAGGCTAAGACGTGGATTTGCCATCCTCAGGTGGGCTTAGAAAACAGTGATTTTGCCACTATCTAGTGGGCTTAAAACAAACAGTCAATGCATTGTTCCAATCCAAATAACTCAACCTCCACCCACAGGCATTCAAGGCAGTTATATCACATAAGCAAATAGCCTCATGGCAAGCATGCTATTCATGGCAGTCACTCACACGCATGCAAGGATGCTAAAGCATAAAACTCACCGAGTACTCCAAGCCAAAACAGAAGCTCATTAGAAATCATGCATGATCCTAAATATGCTGAAATGCCTAATGCAACACATGCAAAATGCAACTATAGCAGGCTCGGCTATTCTAAACATGGCATATGGAATGCTACAACTAACACGTATTCAATTTGGAATTGAAATACAAATGCAGTTTGTATGATGCGCCGAGCCCGGTGCATGCAAAACAGATGAATGATGCAAACATGCTGTCATACTGTATGCTAATTGAAATATGCCCTATATCTAACCATCATAAGCAGATAAATAAAAGGGAAGAAAGACGTGGGGTTGGAAGACATACATCACACTCACCCACACTTATTACAGTTATGCCCTCGCGCAGAGGGTCCAAATAAATATACAGTCCCGAATGAAAGAATAATACAGTCTAAAATATTACAGTCCCAAATAATATACAAATTCCTAATTAATTAACAAATTAAATAAGAAAAATGTAAAACTGGCATGCAAGCCAGGGGCTGCCTCGATTCTGATGAATGATATATGCTGGGCTGCCTTGCGCGGAAATCCACTGGGATGCCCCAATTAGCCTCTGTTTGCACATTTTCTCGAAATGCGTGCCAGACTCCGAAAAAGTTGCTGATTCTTCATTTTGCTGCGACAGAGAGCAGGAAAGGGGCATAGTAATGTATTTCACAAATATATGCATGTCTCGATCCTCGTGCCACCAATCACGCACCTCGATGCATGATGGCCGAGGAATCGGATTGCACAACTCAATAGAGGATGAATGCATATGAATGTTACAACAAAACCTAACTCCATCATGGATAATCCGGAGTGTCGGTGACTTGGGAATTGAGACCCGTTCCGCCACTCGGAGTGCGGAACGTGCCTCGTTTCCCGTGCCCAGGCTAATTCCTATCCCGAACACAATGCAATATGCATGATATGTATGAAATGCAACTAAGATACAATCCTAACATACACAACGCTATGAAAATGAGATGTCTCGGAATGCGTGCACACGGGCACGCAAACCGAGGAAATGATCCTAAGGCATAAAATGGCATACGCAATGCAATTGGACTTACACTAACATGAGTGGACCTCAGCCACACTCACATAAGAGGCCGATGGATGAAAATGAAGTGCCTCGAAATACGTGCACATGGGCACGCAAACCGAGACAATGGCATTAAGGCATGAAATGACATAGAAAATGATATGCAAACATGCCAATGGAATTTCAGCACTGAAATATGGGGGAAAACAGTCCCGAAAGATGGCGAAATGACACCAAATGCAAGGAATGGTCCCGAAATGCGAATTTAGGCACCCGAAATGGCCTATAGCTATGCAATGCATGCACAATATGGACATGGAATGACGATACAGTAGCAAGGCAGCCCCAAAACAAGCATTTTCTAGTCTAAAACATGGCCAAACAGCAAGCATAGATAGGGCAACAATGGCATACAAAAATGGCTCCGCAAGAGGGGTATTGAAGCAAGTGATACATGCGATGCCCAAATGGAAAAATACCCTTCTACAACACTGATGAAGGACTAAAAATATGAACATTTACAGTAGATGACATCCCCCAACTCAGTATGAAAACATGCTAAAAATGTCATGCAAGAACTAGGATACATAAGGCTATAACATGAGGTACCCCAAACATTCATCAAACCAGAAAAGACCCTTAATGAAATATGTCAAGAAGATCAAAATATGACTCTTTCCAGCTCTGATGATGGCCGAAAACAGAAGCTAGATAAGCTTAAAAAAGAATGCAAAAATGGGGGTCAAAGAGGGGTATAATGACAAGTATAACATGGAGACCCCCAACAAGGTTGATCCCTTCTACAATGTTGTAGATGGACACAAGATAAGCCTACTCAAAGTTCATGACATGCTCCGAAACAGACTACATGTAGGCAAAACAAATCATGCAAATTTACGGTAAATTGGAGGAATTGTGAAGCAAGTGCAAGATAGGGGGCCTAAACAGGGTTGAGCCCTTCTTCAATGTTGAAGAGGGGCTCAAAATAGGCCCACTTACAGTTTATATTATGCTCGAAAACAGATCACTCATAGGCTAGAAATTTCATGCAAAATATTGTCATACAAGAGGATATTGAAACAAGTGCCAAAATGAAGCTTCAAACTGTAATGAACTCTTAATGAAACATGGAATATAGCTCAAAAAAATGACCTTTTCAGTTTTGGTCGGAGCTTGAAACAATAAGCAAATAGGCCTAAGAAATGGAACAAAAAAATGCAAGAAAAAGGGAAAATGGGACTCACCCTTGTAGAACCAAACTTTAACAACCTTTAAACCAAGAAAAAAAGAGCTCCTAGCCTCTGGAAATGACCCTCAATCTGCTGGAATGGAGTAAGGAGGAGTGATGCTATGGGTTGTAGTGTAAATGGGTGTAGGCACTTAAGGATTTTGAAGCTTGGAATTATAAAGAGAGAGAGATATAATATAGGAGCTCCAAACAAAATGTTCTAACCCTTTTTACAGACCTGGGATGCTGTATATATAGGCAAAAAACGTGTAGAAAAGAGGGGGAAAAATGGGGGGGAAATGAAATTCAAATTTCCCCCCAAAATGGCCAATAGGTGAGCTAAAGGGGTAAGTGATAGCTGCGGGTCTCAAATGGCCGAGAGCCCTTCAACAAAGTTGAAGAGAGGCTCAAAATAATACACTTTTTAGTTTACGACCAAGTCCAACACAGCCCACAAGTACGCCTAAAGTACCGTGCAAGAAAAGGGGAAAAACAAGGGGTAAAGAAGCAAGTGGTATATGGAGATGTCAAACAACAAAAGGTCCTTAATAAAACATGAAAAGGACCTCAAAATATGACTATCTCAAGTTCGGGTCGGAGTCCAAAAATGTAGAATGAAAGTTCGGAAGCCAAAACACGCAGTTCGAGGCCCCGAAAGTGGGCTGTTAGGCACCGGGAGTGGTGCTCGACCACGAAGTTGGTCTCTCGGACCACAGTGTCCCTCGAAAGGGAGGAAATAAGGTGTGTTCCAAAACCCGGAGCAAACGGAGATGGTTAGACGGTCCCGAACCGAGGCACACGGCCTGACGGTTCCGAAAACCGGGAACCGGGCTCCGAAATGGGAAAAATGGCCTGCGACCACAAAATGTAGCCTACGGCCACTGAGAGATGATCTACTAGACCTCTCCCTCCCCTTAGGAAGAGAAAACAGAGGAAACTGAGCCTGGTTCGCAAACCGAGACAAAGCACAAAAGAGTCCGGAAGTCTGGAGGCAAGGCTCGTAGCCGAGACTCCGCAACCTCAGAACGAGCACAATATGTAACATCACCAAGCGCTCAATTGATGACGTCTGAGTCTTAAGGTCGGTCAGAAATGGGGTGTCTATAGTGCTACCAGAAGCTATCAGTGAAGTTCAGACAGCTTTTTTGGGTGGAAGAAATATCTTTGATGGAGTAATGATTGCCAATGAGGTTGTGGATTGGTGGAAGAAGTCAAAAGGGAAGGGAGTTATATTAAAACTTGACTTTGAAAAAGCATATGATTCAGTTAATTGGGAATATCTATTTTCCATGATGGCAAATCTTAGGTTTGGAGAAAGATGGATTAGATGGATAAAAGTTTGTGTTACCACAGCAAGAGTATCTGTCTTAGTTAATGGATCTCCCACTAATGAATTTTGCCCATAAAAGGGGTTGAGGCAGGGTGATCCTTTGTCACCTTTTCTGTTCAATATTGCCGCAAAAGGGTTGAATCTACTGCTGGAAAGGGCTAAGAGTTTGGGTGCAATTAAGAGAGCTGATGTTGGGTTTGCAGGGTTGAAAATATCTCATATTCGGTTTGCAGATGATACTATACTGTTTTGTGCATCAGAGTGGGATGAGATTGTTAATGTCAAAAGAATTCTTAGATGCTTTGAGGTGATGTCAGGTTTGAAGATCAATTTTTATAAAAGTGTGGTGTATGGTGTAGGAATAAGTGATGATCAGATTCATGAATTTGCTCCATTATTGCATTGTTCATCTCAGAAGTTACCTATCAGGTACTTAGGTCTACCACTTGGTACAAATCTTAAAAGGAAACAAACTTGGAAACCTGTGGTTGACAAGGTTAAGTCAAGATTAGCTCTTTGGAAAAAGAAGCTTTTGTCATTTGCTGGTAGGCTAACCTTAGTTAAATCAGTTATGGATAGTTTACCTGGGTATTATATTTCCATTTTCGAATTACCCAATGGAATAGCTAAGGAAATTGATAAGTTGAAGGATGTTTTCTTATGGAGCAGCTCTCAGTTACGAAGAAAGATTCATATGGTAAAGTGGAAGGATGTAACACTGAGTAAAGAGCAGGGAGGGCTAGGAATAAGGAATGCCAAAGATACAAATGATTGTATGTTACTAAAGTGGTGGTGGAGGTATGGAGTGGAGGATGAGTCATTGTGGAAAAGGGTTATTGTGAGCAAGTATGGGGCTAATCGGGGAAGGTAGTTACCAATGAAGAATGGGGAAGGTAAGGAATCTATTTTGTGGAGTGATATTCTAAGTGTGGCTGAATTTAATTCTGAGCTGTATCAATTTCTTGTTTCAAAACTTAAGATTATGGTTGGGGATGGGTATAGGATACAATTTTAGCATGATAGGTGGTGCATGGGTTTGTAGTTGAAAGAGGAGTTCCCCAGATTATTTAGGATTTCTGTGGAGAAAGATGAAAGGCCGTGTTACTTTATGCAGAGGAGGGACAGTGATGGTCACTGGCGACTAAAGTTTAGAAGATCTTTGTTTGCCTGGGAGGTAGAGGAGGTAAGGAAGCTACAAGAGATGAAAAATGATGTACCCAGGCTGAATGATAATCTGTGTGATGTTGTAAAGTGGACAACATCATCATCTGGTGTGTTCACAGTGGCATCTGTGAGAGCTTGGCTTTAGCAAAAGTCTGGTCCTACTCTACAGGTTCCTAGGATGTTACGGAAAAATCTAGCACTACCTAAAGCACAATTCTTGAGTTGGTTGGCTTGGAGAGGTAGGGTTAAGTCAATAGTTGTTTTGCAGAGATTAGGAGTGTTAGGTGGTAGTGTGAATGTTGCATGTCCCTTCTGTTTAGCTGCGAAGAATCTGTAGATCATCTTTTTGTGCAGTGTCCTGAAATTTGGAAGGTTTAGGAAAGGTTGTTGCAGTGGTGGAATTATGCTGGGTATCTCCTGCTACAGTGGATGGAGTGCTTTCTTGGTGGTTGGGAACTAAGCACAAGAAATTAGTAAAGAAAATCTAGGTGATGGTACCAGTGGCAATGTTGTGGTCAACATGGAGGCTTAGGAATGAGGTTGTGTTTAATGGTCATCAGCTGGATATGATGGAGCTTGGTAAGTTAGTAAAAGTGAGGGTGGCATTGTGGGTTAGAGCTTCTTTGCCTATTATCCATTACTCAGTGCATCACATTGTGGAGAATCTGAGTCAGGTGCTGCTATGCACTTGAGATGTATGGGTATAGATGGCTGCTATGTTCTGCAGATGGATAGTAGGTGAGAGGTTGTTTGGCATAAGAGGTCTAGTGGAGTCTACAGATGATATGAGGATGCAATGTTGTATATTGTTCTGGTGTTGGTAAACTGTTTTCATGTTATTGGATTTTGTTCTCTTTTAGCTGCTGTAATGGAGTGCTGTGGATCTACATGGGCAATGATCATTTAAGTTTTTTTGTTATTGATGTAATTCTCTGCTGCTGGTCTGATTAGGCTAATATGGTTTGCAATTGATCTGTGTGGAAAGTGATTCTCTAAAGTTGGCTGCTGCAGATTAGTACTATTGGTGTTGTCTTGTTTTTTTGGGTGCTTGTTTCTACTCTAATGCTCAGCTCTGTATATTATAGCTGATGAAGCTGCCAAGTCTCCTGGTGTATGGCTTATTATAGTTGATGTTGCTGCCAAGTTTGCTGGTGTATGCTGCTACCAAGTTGCTGGTGTATAGTTGATTAGTTGATGTTGTTGCAAAGTTTACCGGTGAAGTTTGCTATAGGTGGTTTGGCAGGCTTTGTTGTATGGCTGGGGGGTCTACTTTTTCCGTACCTTGTTTAGTTGCTCTGTTTTGGATTGGTCTCTCGCCAATCTGTGGGTTTAATACTAGCAGATGATTGTGCTTCCTCCTTGGTGCCAACCTAGTTGGGATTGTGGAGTGATGGCTATGATATTTTTTGCACTTTCCCTCTTTTATTGATGTTTTTTGTTGCTTGTACTTGCTCATTTTATAAATAAAAGTTTCCATTTTTCTTTGCTGATCAAAAAATAAATAAATAAATAATTTGGTAATGAATAATAATAAACTGTCAAATTATAATAATGGGGCTCCATTGATAACATTCTATTTTGACAAATCTCAATCAACTTTCTATCCAAGTTTGTAGGCATTGTTTGAATATAGTTCTTTAGTATTTTTTTATCTTTTGTGACCTTTTTTCAATTGTTTTTTTTTTTAAAAAAAAATTATATACTTACATTATACTTGACTAGACAAATTTTAAAAATTTTAAAAATTTTAAAAATTGAAATTTTTTTAAAATATAATTCACCCCACCAAAAAATGTACCACTACAAAAAAAAAAAAAATTTATTATTAACTACATTAAAAAATAAACAATCACCGACTACCCACTAATTTTGTATAGTAGCCATTTCAAACTTTTCTGAATTGGAGGAAGAAAAAAAGTTGTTGCTCAATTTGTGCATTCTAATGACAAAAGAGCATCGTTGGAATTATTTATAATCCAGCGGTTAGGAACTAGTTATCTCTCTGTCTTTCTTCATTCTAGTTCATCTCCCAAGTCTGCTCTCTCTCTCTTTTATCTCTCTGTCTTCTTCACTCACTCTCTCCTTATGTGTCTCATTTTCTTCATCACCACAACCAACGGAACCACCACCTCATCCACTGTCGATCTCGAACCCTCAAACTCCAAAGTTCCTTCTCTCTTCTCCAACTATCTTCTCTCTCTGTCTCTCACCTTCTTCATTACCACAACCACCACCACAACCAGATGAACCACCACCACCACAACCAACAGAACCATCACCACACCCATCTCCAATCTCCAACCCTCAAACCCCAAATTTTCTTCTCTCTTCTCCACCATAACCCCCTATCTCTTACCTTCTTTGTTTTTGATCTCTCTCCCTCTCCATTCGAAGCCCTCTTCTCCAACGATCGAAACCCTAACCCTAACTAAAATGATTATCTCTCTCCCTCTTTGATCTATTCTAAACCTCTTCTCCAATGATCCCTCTCTTTCTCTTTCATGATCCAAACCCGAAACACTAATGAAGACCATCCAAAGAAGACAAAGAAGATCAAACCGAAACTGTAATGAAGATGATCCAAACACGAAGATGAAACAGATGAAGCCAAATTCCTCTTCAAATTGCAGGTATGATTCTGAAATCTTGTTGAAATTATTATTATTATTATTATTTGAAATTCATTGCTTGAAATTGCTAAAATTGCTGAAATTGATTCATTCATATTGCTTGAAATTCCTGAAATTCAAATTATTATTATTATTATTATTTTTTTGCTTTAGATTGATTTATTATTGATTCTAAAATAAAAATGCTTCAGAATTTATTTATTTTTTGGTGGATTTTTGGGTAAATTTTGCTTCTGTTTTGGAACTGTTTGATGGGAAGGATGATAAGAAATGGAGAGAGAGAGAGAGAGAGAGAGAGAGAGAGAGGGGAAACGGTTGGTTTTGGTGACTTGGCAGCTTTGGCATTTGTCAAAGATAGCAGCTACCAAAACTTACCATTGGAGGTGGATTTTTATGAACTGCTACCATAATTTGGCAATAATAGCTTCAATGGCTTGCCATACTCTTATGGATCACATACCAAAAGCTAATATAATTTGTATAAAAATTTAGGTTTTTACTTATTTTATTTTTTTCCTCTGTCATGCTTTTCTCTGTGAGAAATTTTAGATACATAGCAAATGTCAATAATGTTATAATAATTACATTTACTTATTATATTATTTTTATTATCTTATGTGAATTTTAGATACATAGCAAATGTTAATAATGTTATAATAATTACATTTACTTATTATATTATTTTTATTATCTTATGTGTTATTACTGTATCAGTAGGAGATAGAACAATAGGATTTGCTAAATTATTACAATTGTAATACATAAAATAATAAATAAAATAAAATAAACAAATGTGATTATTCTAATATTATTGAATAAAAATTTCAACTAAAAACAAAACTTGTGTATAACTCTCATAGTTTGGCATGAAATTCACCTAACATTATAGTTAGTTGATATATTTATTAATATATATGTTCATGTTGATTAATGTTGCTAATATTATAGGAGTTTTGTTAATGAGTGTCCTTATTAGGGCACTTGATAAGAAACTTGACATATTTGTACATAATGCATGGGAGTGCATGTAACATGTAAGCTTGTTTTAGAAAGTAGGTTAAAAATCAATTTTTTGGCTATTTTTTAGCTTTTTTTGAAAAAAAAATACAAAAAACTAGAGAGGTGATGTAACTCAAAAAAGCCAAAAATTTAAAAAGCTGACTTTTAACTTAAATGCCAAAATAGACCGTAATGTATAATCAATTTAAATATCATTAACCAAACCCATATTATAATTCAACAAATGGTGGCATTGTCCACAAAAACACTCATAGGCTAATATAGTCATTTTCATCTTTGTATTTAATTTTTTTTAAAAAGTAAATTATACTACTTTCTTTTACAAATTTGATCTAATTATATGAAACGTTCTAATATTTAATCGTATAAATGAAAAAAAAATAATATTATTATCTATTTTATATTAAAATGTTTATTAATGTGTCTACACAGTTAGTTCCAATTAGCTTAACCTTTCTAAAAGTAAAATCAGTATAATTATGTTAAATTTATATAGATTATATATAGGGTAAATTATCAATAGGTCCTAATATTTGGACTTAATTTTCATCAAGTTTTATTGAAAATAAGTCTTAGTAAATTATCGATAAAAATAATTTTTTACATGTTGCTAAAAATTGACAATTAGTGATTTTTTTTATCACGGTTTTAATAAATTATCGCTAAAATTTATAATTAGTGATACTTTTTTGTAATAAAATTTTCAAACTGTGGCTGAAAGTTGAAAATTATTGCCTTTTTTCTGTGACAATTTTTTAAGTTGTTGCTAAAACTTATAATTAGTGATATTTTTTGTGATAAAAATTTTAAATTGTCGCTGAAAATTAACAATTAGTGACATTTTTTAATAGTGTTTAGTGAAAAATATCATTAATTATCATAGGACTTATTGGATAATAAGTTTACCTATTATAACCTATACGTAAATCTCCCCATATATATATATATATATATTAATTTCAAAGATGATTTGTAATTTTAAAAAAACATTGAATAGTAAATAAATTATGAATATATTTGAAGGGTACGTAATATTACAACTTCATGATAGATACACCACCAGCTCTGCATAGGAGAAGGATATGTCAGATTTACAGGTAATTAATTAATTAATTTATATTCTGGCATTTTCTTCCTTGTCTTATGGCACCTACTACTCTTATCTTATCTTATGTGGTAGTATTAATTTACAACCCAACTAAGATTCTCATCAGATGGATCATTTATAAATCTCTATTTTATTCTTGAACACATATATACATACATATATACCTTCAATCTATATATGCATTTTCCTATTGTTTTCTTAACAAGTTGATCGCCTAGCTAGTTGAACCATTGTTACCCATTAGGTCACCAGTATAGATAACAACTTTTTTTTTTTGGTTACAACGGAAATGGAAAGGAAAAACAAGGGCTAAGCCCGTTCCCTAGACAAGCCTATCATATCAGAAATAAGAAGACTTCTAATTTCCGCTAGTGGCTCATTGACCACCAACATATCTTCGGGTTGTTGCGCTCCAAACTTTGCCAGGGCATCAGCACAAAGATTGCATTCCTTCCGAACGTGCTGGACAATGCATTGACAACCTCGGAGCAAGATCTTGGAGTCCTCCACCAGATTCTTGAAAGGGTAATTGTCCCTTGTTTCTTCGTTTATCAATTGTACCACCTGCATTGCATCTGATTCAATGATCACATTGTTCATGCCTTTTTGTAGGATCACGGTGAGTCCCTTGTATAGAGCCCATAATTCAGCTTCAAGACTAGTTCCAGGTTGCAAACGTCCATAATAACCACACACCCAAGCTCCATGTTCATCTCGGATCAGCCCACTAAAGCCTCCATCTCCTCCAATTTTCCTGCTTCCATCAGTGTTTAGTTTCAGTCTACCTGCAAGAGGAAAGCACCATTTGATTAGTCTAAATGAAGGTCTGGGTTGTGGTACAGATTGGAGAAAAGCTTGGTGGATTTCTCGAGAGTAGTCGAAAATAAATTTTGCACTCTCTTGGTTACTAACAGATTTTCCTTCGAATACAAATCCATTTTTGTTTTTCCAAAGTTTCCATAGAGCCACCACAAAAACAAGAAACCAAGAGAGTTGTACATTAAAATGATTTTTATTTTTTGCATTCCTCATGAGCCAATCCATCCAAGGTCTCCTCATCATGTCTATGTACCATTGTTTATCAAAGACAATGAGCCACACTTCCTTTGCTATATAACAATCTCTAAATAAATGATTCATATCCTCAACCCCATTGCATCGAGGACAGTAAGGAATATCAGTCAATCCTCTCTTCAATCTCATTTAATTGGTGAGCAGTTTTCCATGGAGAATAGTCCACAAGAAACCTTTTAGTTTCTGTGGTAGTCTCGGTTTCCACACCCAAGACCAGTCCTCTGCCTTATCCTCACTGTCCTGAAGCATTTCATACACAGAGGAAACAGTAAATTCCCCACCAGGAGATCCCTTCCAGATTGGGGTGTCCATCCCACTGTTTCCAGGGGGAGGAGTTCCCAGAATAGTAGTAGCCAATGGCTGAGGGAATTTATCATTAATAAGAATAGCATCCCAATTGCCATCTGCCCCCAGCAATTCTCTCAAATTAGTTATGAGAATAGCATTAGTAACATTAGATTGCATAGTGCCAGAAACAGTGTCCTCAAAGGAACTGTTACTACACCACCAATCCTTCCAAACATGCATAGACCTGCCATCACTAATATTCCATTTAACACATTTCCTTAAGAAAGGTCTGGTGCTCATGATGTCTCTCCAAATATGTGAAGCAACCCTACCTTTCTGCTGGGCAAAGAAGGAAGTATTATTTAAGTATTTATGTCTCAATACTTCACACCACAGACTGTTACTGTTACTAATCAAATTCCAACCCAACTTAGAGATCAAAGCCAGGTTCTAATCCCTAGCTTTTTTAATCCCCAGACCACCAACTTTTTTCATTTTACACACAACATTCCAATTGACAACATGAATTTTCTTCTTTTCCAGAGTGTCCCCCCAGAGAAAGTGTCTATTCATCCTGTCAATTTCATTGCAAACCTTAGAAGGTAAGAACATAGTCTGCATAGCATAGGCAGGTATGGCAGAAGCCACAGATTGAATTAGAGTGGCTCTAGCAGCCATAGATAGAGTATGGGCTTTCCACCCTGTCAACCTCCTTTGCATCTTATCTAAAATGTGGGTGAAAATGCCCCTGTTAACTCTACCATGGATGATAGGGACACCCAAGTATCTCTCTAAATCAGAAGTAAGAGGGATACCAGACTTGGTACTCATTTCTTTAGCACTCCTCCTATCAATGTTAGGAGAGACAAACAATTTGGACTTATGATGGTTAATTTTCAGACCAGAAATATCGCAAAACTCATCCATAACCTTCATGATAGTGCTACAATTGGAGGTAGTAGCCTGCCCAAAGAGCATTAAATCATCAGCAAAGAAAAGGTGGGTGAGTTTGGGCCCTTGTCTGGAAGTCTCCACCCCTTTCCAAGCTTTATGATCAGCTTGAAAACTAATCATATTCGATAACCTCTCAAGACAAAGCACAAACAGGTAAGGAGACAAGGGGTCCCCTTGTCTCAACCCTCTGGCTGGAATGAATTCCTGAAGTGGGACACCATCCCAGATAACAGCAGTACTAACAGTGGTCACACAACACATAATAAGCTCAATAAAATTGTGATCAAAATTAAACTCCTCCAAAGTTTGTTTTAAAAAATCCCAAGAGAGATTATCATAAGCTTTTTCCAAATCAATTTTAAAAACCAAACCACCCTTCTTACCCTTCTTTTTGTTGAGAGAATGAATAATTTCTTGAGTAATGATTATATTGTCACTAGTATTCCTTCCAGGAATGAAGTTGCTTTGGTTAAGTCTGACAATCTTGCTTAAGAGGGGCCTCAATCTATTGACAATAATTTTTGAAATAATTTTATAAGAAACATTGCAAAGACTAATAGGCCTAAATTGTTTCACACTCTCAGGGTTATCAATTTTTGGGATCAAAGCAATCAGAGTTCTATTCATATCTCTGGGAATATGATTTTTAAGAAAGCAATTTTTAACAAAATCACACACAGACGCACCAACAATGGACCAATAAGTATGGTAAAATACAGCCTGAAACCCATCCCTCCCAGGAGCTTTAAAGGCATTGATATTCTTAACAGCATTCCACACTTCATCATTAGTAATAGCATGCGTAAGAGCAACATTATGAGCTTGGTCTAGCTTGCAGCTCACCAGGTTGCTCCAATTAGGGGGAAAAATAGAAGGGGTATACTAAAAAAGATTCATAAAGTAATTAGTGATCAAGGCTTTCAATTGTTTAGGTTGGTCCACCCACAACCCATTCTCATTTTTAAGCATCTCAATATTTTTCTTTCTTCTTTTAGCCAAGGTAGTAAGGTAAAAGAATTTGGTATTTCTTTCACCTTGAGTTATCCACTTGGCTCTAGACTTTTGGAACCACAAGAGTTCTTCTTGATACAACACATGGTTATATTGCTCAATAAGCTCAAATTCCAGGCGGTGAAGATTATGGGAATAGTTGGTAGCTTGGGATTTCTGGATCCCTTCGATCCTCCCAAGTAACCATCTCTTCCTTCTAAAAATATTACCAAAAATCTCTTTGTTCCAAGTACTAGCAACTTGAGCAAGATTATCTAGTTTCTCACTCAGAGAAGAAATAAGATTAGTCCAACTATTTTCAACAACAGATTTGAAGTTTTCATGGGTTACCCAGGCAACCATAAACTTAAAAGGTCTACAAACAGGGTTAAAGGGAGATATACCTTGGGTGAGCACCATCATTGGAGAATGGTTGGAATAGGTACGGGGAATTCCTGACAGCACCATCTGGGAACGTAATTCACCATTCAGTATTGCACAAGGCTCTATCCAGTTGAACCATAGTATTAGCCCAACCTTTCCGATTATTAGACCATGTCAGTCGTGGACCTGCACAACCTAAATCCATCAGCTTACATGTATTAAGTCTATCATTGAACTTACTACTTCTTCTAAGGTCTTGATTAATACTCTGAGTGTTGCTCCCTTGAAGACTCCGTTTCTCATTTGGGGATGAGAAATCGTTAAAATCACCAGCAACTAACCATGGTTTATCCATGGACTGAGCAATAGTTGTAAGTTGTTCCCATAATTCATCTCTCTTGTTAGGATTATGATTAGCATAAACTGCTGATAGAACCCAATCTTGGAAGTCTTGTCGAGAGATTATCGCTGTGATCTGTTGGGTACATGCCTCCACAACTCTGACATTCACCACATTAGGATTCCAAATCATCTAAATACCTCCACTGCACCCAATAGGATCTACCTGAGTTGAAGCCGTGAATCCCATGCAGTTGAAGTACATTCCCATGGCTTTAAATTCCACTTTAGGCTCCATAAGCATTACCAGAGCTGGTTTATGTATATGGACTAGCTCTCTCAAAGTTCTTTTGAATTTCTTGTTGCTTGCTCCTCGACAATTCCAGATCATTAAATCCATGGAGGGTATATCATGAATAGGTAGAGGGTTCTGGATATCAAGTTCCAGATACCTTCTTATTGCTTGGTAATTCTCTACCATTGACTTCATCGGACTCATTGAGATGTAGTGCAGCTCCTGGTGTGCATCCACTGGTCGCCAAGCCTGGATTCTCAACTTTGTTTCTTCGTTTCACCACTCTGAGGTGACGAGGTGATATGCTTCTTTCCCTGGTGTAAGGCACACCATCACTCTGTTCTGGGTCATGTTGTGTTTCTCCATAGGATAGTTCTCCCCTTCCTCTTCCATATTTGTCTGGTGGGTCTCTAAATTTGGGTTTGTTGAAACCAGCTCTATGTTTGGGAACCTGAGATTTTGTGATAGAGCTTTTGGGTTGGCTAGGTGTGGTTAGGCTGATAATTTCAGATTTCTGGGTTACTGGATTTGGAGCTGCCTGAACGAGTAGATGGCTAATAGCAGGTTGCTCATCTGTCCCAATCTCTGTCCCTTGAATCGTCACATATGTTTCACGAACTAGGATGTCCACCAGCGTATCTTTTGGTAACAGGTTAAAAATTATTTTTTGATTTTTAATTTATTTTGAATCACATTATCTTTCTATTTTTTTGCATGTTTAAAAAAAAAAAAAAAAAAAAAAAGAGTCAAAAAATTAGGTTTTAACCTATTTCCAAAACAACTTGATGACGGACTCTTTATATATATATATACAATCATGACAATTCAATGGGCCAATTTGATTAGCTAAAACTTCTGCAACCTTTCTACGAGATTAATAGTTTGAATCTCCTCATATAGTGGTGATTCTAGGAATTTTTTTCGGGTAAACATTCAAAAATTTTTTTTTTTTGTAACTTTTCAAATCACACACAAATAAATAAAATAAAATAAAATATTAATATATTGATGTCATTGTTTCAAAAAATAAAATGTAGATACAAAAATTTACATAGAATATATTGTTTTCTATCACTAGCATGTTTAAAAAAAAAATGCAAAAAACACTTTTAAATCAAATTGGGATAAGCTATAAAATTATTGATCTCAATTGCAAAATTACATAATTTTCATATAAAAAGGTGGTGCACAAGGTTTGAAAAGTCCTTGGTTTATTAAAAAATACTCTTACTACTTAGAAAACATAAATATTATAATAATTACTTCTTTATTAGTATTTGTTTTTATTCTTACTTATTTGAATTGCACACGTATCGCCTGTGCTATCCACTAGTGTATAGGGCTGTAAACGAGCCGAGCTGAACCAAGCCAAGTTTTAATTTGTTTGGATTTATTTATTAAGATTTTAAAGAGTTTGAGCTCAATAGCTCGAGTTCGAGAGCTCAAGCTCAATAAAAATTTAATGAACCGAGCTCGAGCCGAGTTGTCTTATAAGCTTGACTTGAGCTCGAGTCTATTCACGAGCCTTAACAAGTCAAAAAAATTATAAATTCACATTTACATATAAGACTAAAATTACGATTAAAACTTTAATTATACAATTGTATATATAAATATACCAAAACAAAAATCAATATTTTATTAAAATAATAATATCTACCACCAGTATTATATAAATGTACTATTTATAGTTAGCTATTATTTATATTTACATTTTTTAATATATAAATAACATAATTATCTTATTTTTTATACATATTTTTATATTATTTAATATATAAATAATAAATGTTAAACGAGCTAACCAACGAGTCAAACTTTAGTATGTTTGAACTTGTTTATTAAGATTTTAACGAGCTTGAACTCAAATGCCAAAAAAAAAAAGATAAAAAATAAAAAAATAACGAACCAAGTTCAAACGAGCCATTATCAAGCTAAGTTCAAACCTGTTCGCGAACGGCTCTGTTCATTTATAGTCCTAAATATCTATTAATTAAAGGGTTATGGGGTGAGTTGGGTTGGGTGTTGAAGAAAGTGGTTAGGTAGTGTTCAATTGGATTGGGTGTTTAGAAAAGTAAGTTAAGATGTTCAACATAAAATTTTAGGCCAAATTATATGTATATATATATATTTTCGATTCAAAAGGAAAATAGCAGAACATAGAGCTAAGGCATAAAGCCTTTTAAACAGAAGATGACCCTAGAATGTCTGCAAATGAGGGTCATTAAGAAATACAAAAGGTTCTGGGTGATTAACCCCTAGATTTGCTAAACCATCTGCACTTTGGTTGCCTTTTCTGAGGATGTGTTGAATGGTACAACTGCATCTCTGCATCAGGAACTTGGTGTCCTCAAGAAGGGGCCTGTACTGAAAGTTTGGACCAAATTCTTCCTGAATCAGTTGAACAACATGCATAAAATCTGTCTCAATTAGTATATCTCACATTCCTTTCTCCAGAATGATGGTTAGGCCTCTATATATTCCCCAAAGCTCAAATTCTAGACTAGTTGCTTCATCAAGTCTCCCATGGTAACCATGCATCCATGCTCCTCTCTCATCTCGAAAGGGCCCTCCATAACCAGCTGGTCCGGGATTTCCCTTGGAGCATCCATCAGTACTGAGTTTAATTTTACCTGCAAAAGGTAAAACCCAGTTAGTTTTTTGTTCCAGAAGCAGTCCAGTAAAGTAGTTAGATTGGAATGCCTTAAAAGGTGCAGCTGCTTGTTGCTGGATGTATCTGATGGCTTGGTGCACACTGCCTTCCTCTTGTCTGAAAACAAAATTGTTCCTATCTGTCCAGATTTTCCAAACAGTGAATACAAACACATTGCCCCAAAGAATATGGAAGATCTTACTCTCCTTGTTGTGTAGGTTAACCTGAAGCCACTGCTCCCAAGATTGATTTTCACTGAGTTGAAGCCATCTATGGCTTCTTATGGCTAGCCAAATGGCTTTAGCTTTAGGGCATTCTCTAAACAGATGGCTTATGTCTTCTCGAGCTGAGTGGCACCTAGGGCATTTATCATCCATGGTCAAGTCTCTAAGACTTCTATGATGATTGGTTAATAAACGCTCATGGAATAGCAACCAGCAGAAACATTTTAGTTTTTGAGGGATTTTTTTTTTTCCAGATCCAGTGCCAACTAACTTTGTTACTTTGATGATCCATATTTGTTAAGAGATCATAGGCTGCACTAACTATGAAGTTACCAGTTGGTGCTCCTTTCCAGTGGGGATTGTTTGGGATTTCCACAAAATGAGGCAAGGGGATTAAAGACATGCTCTGCATAATGGATGGGGAAAAAAATTCTAAAACTGCCTCAAGATGCCAAGTCCCCTCAATATTGATTACATTAGCTACTTTCGAACAATTTGAGGTATGCTCACCAGGGCATTGGGATACAATGGTACTGTCACCACACCACCAGTCGTTCCAGAAGGAGATGTTCTGGCCATTACCTATAGTCCACTTGACACCTTTTCTGAGAATATCTCTGGTTTTGATAATACTCTTCCAGGTGTGAGAGGCCAGACGATTAGTAGGCCAATCCATCAAAGGTTCTTTTTGAAGGTATTTTCCTTTAAGCGTAGCAGTCCAAGTGGAAGTCTTATCACTAAGAAGCTTCCATCCAAGCTTGGTTAAGAGAGCTAAGTTCTGGTCTTAAGCTCTTTTGAGGCTAAGGCCTCCCTCTTGTTTGTTCTTACAAACTTGTCTCCAATTAACAAGATGAACTTTCCTCTTGCTATGTTGGTCCCCCCTATAGAAAATTTCTATTGATCTGGTCGATATGTTTGCACACATTCTGTGGTAGCTTGCCGGTTTGCATGATATAAGAGGGTATGGATGAAGTTACAAACTGAATGATAGTAGTTCTACCAGCTAGGGAGAGAGTATTAGCTTTCCAGGAGGATAGCTTTTGTTGAATTTTCTCCAAGATGTTATTGTAAATGTCTTTCTGGACTCTGCTGTGAAGGAGGGGCACTCCAAGATACTTGCCCAAGTTATGGGTAAGAGTTATCCCACAAAACTGACTCAATGCTTTTGCTTTTCTGCTAGCCACATTAGGAGAGATTAACATTTTAGATTTTTGGAGGCTGATTTGATGGCCAGAGCTGAGGCAGAATTCGTTGATTGTGTTCATGATGGTCTCACAGTTTTGTTGATCAGCTTAAGCAAAAAGGAGCAGATCATCCGCAAAGAACATGTGAGATATAGATAGACCCTTTCTAGCAGCTTTGAGGCCCTTCCACTGCTTTTTCTCAACTTGGCACCTGATCATATTGGATAGTCTTTCCATGCAGAGCACAATTAAGTATGGAGATAGGGGGTCTCCCTGTCTCAAACCTCTGCCAGGAGTGAAATCATTCATGGTTTCACTATTCCATAACAGAGAAAAACTCACAAAAGAGACACATGATATAACAAGTTCAATCCAGTGGGTGTTAAGCTTAAATTCATATAGTGTATCTCTCAAGAAATCCCAAGAGATCTTATCGTAGGCTTTTTCAAGGTCTAATTTAATAATAAGACCCCCATGTCTGCCTTTCCTATGGTGAAGGGTGTGTATAAGTTCCTGGGTTATAATGATATTATCATGAGTAGAACGACCGGAGATAAAGCTGCTTTGGGTGGGACTAATAAGGCTATGGAGAAGAGGTCTAATTCTATTAACAAGGATTTTCGTAATAATTTTATAAGACACATTGCAAAGGCTGATGGGCCGAAACTATTTGATATTTTCCGGGTTATCAATCTTAGGAATAAGGACAATAAAAGTTCTATTGATTTCCTGAGGGACAAGTTTCTCACTATAGCAATTCTTAATGAAGGTACAAACATCCTCACCAATGTTGTCCCAAAATTTATGGTTAAAGATAACCTAAAAACCATCCCGTCCAAAAGCTTTGAAAGCATTAATGCTTTTGATGGCTTCCCAAATCTCATGGTTAGTGATCCCCTGGGAGATCTTACGATTCTCATCAACAGAAATTGTGTGGGAAGCTATATTACACCAGTGACTAAGATTGGCCACCGGTTCAGCTTGGAACATGTTTGTAAAGTAATCTTGAATATGAGTTTTGACAAGTTGGGCTTCCATGATCCAATCCCCAATTTCAGAACGCAAACAATCAATTTTCAAACGCTTTCTTTTGGAAATAGTAGACACATGGAAATATCTAGTGTTTCTTTCACCTTGAGTGATCCAATTGACACAAGATTTTTGAAACCAAAGGATTTCCTCTTGCAAAAGAGTTTTATTATATTGACAAATCAGATCTTTTTCAAGTAAAAACAGATTATGAGAGAAATAATTTGCAAGAGATCTTTGAATTCCCTCAATACGTGAAAGAAGACACATTTTCCTTTCAAAAATATTTTCAAAGATTTCCTTATTCCAGGTAAGGGACTTATCAGCAACCTGTTGAAAGTTCTTATTCAAAGATAGCTCATGATTCCAAGAGGAATAGACAACGTCTTTATACTAGGGATGGGAGAGCCAAGCAGCCTCAAAATGAAAAGGACGATTACAAGGGGAGAGTTTAGATATACCTTCCGTGTAGACAATGAGAGGAGAGTGGTCAGAGTAAGTCCAAGGGAGATTGTGCACAGTGCTTTCAGGAAAGAGAGTGCGCCATTCAGTATTGCATAGCGCACGGTCGAGTGTCTCCATAGTGTTTGCTAGTCCCTTCCTATTATTAGTCCAAGTGAATCTAGGTCTCGTGCATCCAAGATCCATGAGTCCACAGCGATTGATTTGGCCTAAGAATATGCGGCTCTAGCCCGGATGGTAGCTCTGAGAGAAACTCCGTCTTTCATTGTGCCCACTTATATCATTAAAGTCCCCAGTAATGAGCCATGGCTTGGTCATAGAGCTGGTTGTGTCCTCCAGATCATACCATAGATCGTGACGAAGCTTGATGTTGGGGCTGGCATAGACTGCGGCCAGAACCTAGTCCTTATGATCTCTCCTTTTAACTGTGGCTTGAATCACCTGATGGTTAGCAACATAGGCACTGACTGAGACTTGTGTAGGGTTCCAAAGAAGCCAAATCCCACCAACCCTTCCCATAGGGTCCACAATAGTAAAGGCAGTATAGCCTAGGTTATTGAAAAATAGACCCATAGAGCTGAACAAGACCTTAGTTTCAAAGAGGGCCACTACATCAGGCCTATGAGTTCTAGTAATGTCTTTAAAGGTTCTTCTAAAGATTTTGTTGCCGGCTCCCTGGCAGTTCCATAGCATGCTATTCATTGATGGACGATTAGGAAAGTCTGGTAGCGGATCTGAGAGACTCAAACCAATCATGTCACGCACTAGTTTTTGGCTCAATACAGTTGACCTTAGAGCTGCCATCTGCGTTGCCTGTAGTGGTTTTCCTGTTGCGCTCCATCATCTGGGCTCTAAACTCAATCTGATTTCGTCTATCCACCAGACGATGCTTACTTGGTGAATTGCTTCGCTCGCGGGTTCGAGGTATGATCCCACTGCACTGTGTGTCATCGTGGACAACTGCACTTTCGGCCTCTCTATGTCTGCATTGGTGATATTGTCACTCATGTTTAAGGTCAGGGGGCTTTTTTTGAAGCTTGGGGTTAGCAGGAGCATGAGTGACTAGAGTGTTAACTACTAGATGTACAGACGAGTGTGGTGATGAAGAGGGGGAAGTGCAAGAAAATGGTGGGTTAATGGGGGCCAGCTCATTCCTCAGATTCTCTGACTCCATCGCCGAGATCATCTTGGGTCTAATCTCTGAAGTAGTGGAACACTGCACCTGATAGTCCTGCACCTAAGTTATCATATCGGAGCTGGAAGAGAGATGACTAATAGCAGTAGGATTAGCCTTCGACGTATAGGCTGCAAGCACCAGGTTACTATGTAGGTGTGTGGCACTGGATGTTGCTTTTGAGGGATTCGTGGACTGAGACACTTGGACCCCTTTGCCTATAGTATCATCAGTGGTACCATCCGTGGTATGCTTATTAGTAAGGGGGCCAAATCTGTTATTGGGCTTTTTGTGCATTGTAGTCCCTGACTGACGGTTAGCAATCGTGGGCTTCCGATTTCTTTTGTTAACAAGCATCCATGGGTCAAATTGAGACTCATCTCCAATTGCAAGATCTGTTTTTGGGCTAGAGGAAGTAGCCGTTATGGACTACTCAACTCTCTTTGTTGTACTGATCCTTTCTCCTCCTGGACACGCCGGTGCCGGTGTCAGTGACGATAGTTGTACTGGCTTGATGCTACAATATTCTTTCCAGTGGCCAACCTTTCCACAAGCAAAACAAAAATAGTGTAGATGCTCATATTTTATTATATATGTATATTTTCCTATGGAAAATCTAGAGACAAACAGCTTCGTGAGATTAACTTCAACTCACACCCTAGTATATCTACCTCTTGTAGACATTGCTGTGTTGAGATCCACTTTTAGTGGTCTACCTATTACCTTGGCGATATGGAATAGCACCTTTTCATTGTAGTATTCAATTGGGAGTTGTGGGAATCTAACCCACAAGGCTGTTGCAACCTCTTTAGCTTACGATGCCTTGAAGTCATGTTCTCATCTTCTAACAGTTAGGTAATGGTCCATGATTATCCAAGGGCCTTCCGTGTAAACTCTATTGCAGTCAGCAAGCATTTCAAACTTTACTAAGAAAAATCCAAGACCCAAATCTGTGGCCTCAAAGTCTCCTTGTAATCCCCAAATTTTCTTCAATTTATTGACCAAAAATTTGAATCGCACCGTTTTCCCCAGTAGCCGGATAATGAGACAGTCCTTCCATGGCCTACGGATCGATTTCACTAGACGTGGGGGGAATTTGATCTTGGGTATCCTAGAATCTAGAGCGTGCTCGTATTCATCCTCTAATATTGCCGCATTCTCCTCGTCATCGAAGAGGAATTCGTCATCAGTGGAGAGTCGGTCCAAATCATTGTTAAAGGCTTTTTCATTGTTCTTGGTTGCTGTAAGTGCTTGCTTAAAGGATTTCCTTTGAATCGCCTCAGAGGTCGTCAGACTCACTTTTATCTCTTGGTTTACTTGCTTTGCTTTAGGTGGCGCCAGTACCTCCTCCATCTACTGATCTCCTTCCGCAATCATAGAGCTCTTGACTTTTTTGGTGCTGCGCACCAGATGATCCTCCTCCTCCATGGATCGGTTATTGTTACCGTTGTTGAGAGAGAGAACTTCTTGGGAGAGGGTATCAGACATTGTTAAGTCATATATATATATACAGTAATGCTAGGTATCATGAAAAACCTTTCATGAAAATAATCATGAAAGTTTTGTGACCTTTGGATTACACTTAGAATAAAGTACCACACACTAATCAAGGTAATCCAAGGATCATAAATTTTTCATGATCATTTTCATGAAAAAATTTTCATGATCTCTAACTTTTCCCATATATATAATAAATAAAAAGAGAAAAGTTAGGGATCATGAAAATTTTTTTATGAAAGATTTATAATCTTTGGATTACCTTGATTAGTGTGTGGTGCTTTATTCTAAGTGTAATCCAAAGGTCACAAAACTTTCATGATTATTTTCATGATACCTAACATTACTGAAATAAAAAACATGCAAGGTGTTTAATTGAACACCTAATATAACACCTATAGTCGCTCCTGCTTATATGTATATTATTTCTAGTGTATTTATTAAAAGTTTTTCTCCCACATTTTGTGATTTTTTATATTAATCATATATATATATATATATATGTGCGAGCGCGCTACATTAAATGGACACTCGGCCCTATTTGGATAGGTTGTTTGGCCAATCCCATTCACAAAATGTTGTTAGATTTTCATGGTCTTACCAAAAGCCCAATCTCAATAATCCAATTATTCATATTTAGCTTTTTTTTTAGTAGTATTCATATAAAATTAAATTAATGGGATAATCATAATTACATAATTGAATCACATCTATATGATCATGGAAACTCAATGACATCGTTCAGTTGGTACAATGTGACATAAAATGAGTAGTCCATCTTCAATTCATAATCGAATTACAGAGGTCTAACTTTTATGGGCCCACAATAAACTGAACTCCATCTCTTCAGTTCGATGATGTATTGGTGAGAAATTATTCCCTTTATACTCCATTTTGAGAAAGTGGGTGATTCAAATCTCAACCATGCCCAATATTTAATGGTCTTATTGGCCCAACATAAGATAGACCTTTCACAAAATTTCCTCTATTCTACAATCGCCAAACTTTAATAGTGTACCGGATCAGCCTCACAATTTTGTTTATTATGGTCTGTTCTAAATTTTTATATCAAGACTCCAATATTTTTATATTGCTTATTGGGCTAAGCCCAAAGAAGGGGCTATTTTTTCAGCCCAGCCCCATGGATGCTTCTCCATTGGCCGTCAATTCTACAATTTTCACTGATATAAAGGAAACCACAAATCAGCCTCACAAGCTGTTGAGTTGAGTCGAGTAAAATATTATGTTATTTAAGTTTGGTTTGAAAGTTTAATAAATTTTAAAATGTATTTAAATTTGATTTGTTTACCTATCGAACTAAGCTTAAGTAATTTAATTTTTTATACTGCATGTAAAAGCTAAGGAACTTCTTTTCCTCCACAATCTTCTCTTCAAATCTTAAATCCAAACACAACCATAATAGGTAAAAATAAAAAAAGAGAAAAGAATGTGGGCTTGAAATTAGGATTTCAGATTTATTCAACCAAAAAATGGATTTCATATTTTAATTGGGCCAAGTCTAAGGCCCATATATTAATGGAATACAACCAGTTTAAAATGATTATACCTTGGCCCATGAGAACTTCCCACTCCCAATCAATGATCCAAAAGAAAGAGTTCCAAAATAAGAAAGAAAATTGAAAAGAGAATTAAAAAAATGAGAAAATTGCATTTCAATGATGCAGTGAAAAAATATTTTTATTTTTATGATGATGTAAGTTTTCTGTGTGCATAGCATAAATTTTTTCTGTGCATGTATGTCTCATGTGTGTTAGACTTACCCCACAATTTTTTTTATATGTATAATGTAATTATTTTTTTGCTGTTTCATTGATTTGCTATTCCCCATCAAAAATTGAAAGAGAATAAAAGGAGAGCCAAAAGAAGAATGAAAATAGAAAGGATAAAGAAAAACCTGAACAAACATAATTGAAAATGATGTTGGATTGGGTTGTGGAGTTTTAAGTCATCAAATATTAAAGACAACAACTAAAGAGGAACCAAACAAACACAATTTGAAAACATATATATATATATATATTAAGTATTTCAAGCATTTTATTAAAATTTCTATTAATTTTTTTATAGGGGTACACCAATGCCATGTGGGTTTCATGTAGGTCCCACATCCATATCAAATATTAAAATTTTAGTACTCCCTCTATCCCAAAATATTATTCCTTTATTCTATTTTTTATTATTCCAAAATATTAACCCATTTTCAAAAATTAAGGAATAAAATAATATGAATTTACTATTTTACTTTTCTTTTAAATTCATTAATAATACAAAAAATATAATTATAATAATTGATATTTTCAAAAAAAATATACTATCAAAAGATAATTTTAAAAAATTAATTTTTTTAAAATATAATAATTGTAATATAAAAAAATTAAATTTTTCAAAAAAGACTATTATTTTAAGACGAAAAAAGTAAAACATTTAAGATTCCTAACGTTATTATTAAAAATAAAAAATAAAAAATCTCAAAAAGTGGTTTTTAATTAGTTGTCTCCCTCTCTCTTCTCTTACACAGTGTCTGTGCGTGCGTGCATTAGAATGGACCGGTCCGTTCCGTGACTGCACTCGAAACAGAATATTGTATAAGATTTGGGGCCCTATTATACTAAATAGTGGGGTCCAATATTTGTTTTTTTGGGATATTAGAGCATTATACAAATCTCTTCAAATTCTGAGACAAATTAGAGTTTAAAAAATTATTTTGCTATTTTAATTAATCATTTTTTTAGTATTCATTGCATTAAATTTTGTATTCTAACTTAATCTTATTAAAATATTATTTTCTTATTATATTTGTTATTCTTTCTTTTTTTATTAAATTGATGAGATATCTGCCAAACAATTCTTAAAAAATGCCTACAAAAAAAAAAATTAGACTTCCGATAACACTTAATCCTTTTGTTGTAGCGATGAATAATATCTCACTTGTTATAGTGAGATACTATAATACTTTCAAATTTTTATACGCTTCCAGCGAGATTTATGAACCTGCTTTTTTTAAGTTTATATCACTACCGAGTTTGGCGAGAATGCTCCCATAGTGGATCCAATGATGGTATCATGTTGTTATCAAACAAGGTCAAATACTGTCGCTTTCCTATCTATAAGTATAAGTTTGTGTTGACTTTATATATATATTTATTTAATTTAACTAGCTTGTACTTTTACTTGTAAATAATTTTCAAATCACATTTAAAATTATATAAACAAAAAAAATTACACATTAAATATTAAAGGATTTGGTTAATAGTGAATTTTAAAAAAAAAATAAAAATTACTGAACATAAAATAATTATAAAAAAAAAAGTGGCTAATTTTTCTTTTCTTTTTTTTTTGTTGAGAAACTCAACCTAAATATTAATCTATAGATTCATAAAATAGAAATGCTGAACCACAAAAAGGTGCACTAAATTTTACTCCGAATTAAATTTTATAGTATAGATTTAAGATTAATAATGTGTTTTGTTCATGAAAAATGAAAAAAAAAAATACCACTTAATGGTAGTTTTTAAAACTTATTAATATTTATAATTATTTTTAAAAATTGATAAAAAAGAGTCTAGACGGTGCAGTCAGTCTCATAATATATACAAAAACACATAATTTGAGAAGAAGATTTTGGGTTAAAATAGTCAAAATTTTCAAATAATTAAAATAATTAATAAAACAAAATATTACATTTAAATTATAATTATTTTATTTTTTTCACAATCTTCAAATAAACTTTTAAAAAAAATCAATTATTTTTTTAAATATATATATTTTAATCAGACTAAAATAATCAAAAGATAACTAAAGCCTCGTCTGACGATTACATATTTTAGTTAAAAAGTCACTATAAGTCATCACATCATTCTCTCTATTTTTCAACATATTTAAAAAAAAAATCAAAAAATTACTAAAAATAAATTATTCCCAAACAAACCCTAAAATAACGAACCTCTACAACAAGCTCAATGTATCTACACCTACATGTATGTATATGTATGTACAGGGCGAAGCCGTTTGGGGAGTTAGGGTAGGCGGGCCAGCATGAATCCAGATCCTCTGCTGCGTTCTCCTGCGGCTGTTCCTGCGGTGCCCCAAAACGACATTGTTTTGGGGCAAGTTTTCAAAAAACAAAAAAAAAAAAAAAAAAAAAAATTGAAGGCAAGAACCAGAACCAGAACTAGAGAAGAGAGAGGGGAAAAAGAAAGAAGAGAAGGCAGAGGAAGAAAGAAGGCATTCCATCCTTTCACCCACGGCGCCACCATCTCCCCTCCATCGCCACCGTAACCTACCATCGCCACCCCCATAGCCACGAGCCCCTTCTCTCTCTCTCTCTCTCTCTCTCTCTCTCTCTCTCTCTCTCTCGATCTCCATGGCCAGCAACTATCTCGATATTTTCTCCTCTTTTCTTCGCCGCCGGCATGTCTGTTCAATACAAACAACTTGACATTTCACACTACAATAGTTGGATGGTACTTTCCTTACTTTTCGTTTGAATCACAACCAATTATTATATTATAGACTTTACAAACCCAAAAAAAAAAAAAAGAGAAAAAGAAAATGATTGAAACAGTCATTTATTAGATTAGATCATCTCTGCTTTGATTCCTCACTCTCAACGATTTCTTCAAATCAAATAAATTAGAAACTCAATTTTTAACTCTCTCTCTCTCTCTCTCTCTCTCATCTTCTATATATATACAAATCTAAGTCAAATCAGAGTAGGGTAGAGATGAGAGACATCGCTATGGATGGAGGAGGCGATGGTCGATTCAACGGCGGTCGTGGCGGTGGTGTTCAGATCCACCACAGCCAGAAGCTTCCTGATTTCCTCCAGAGTGTGAATCTCAAGTAAAAACTAGGTTATCACTTCTTGCCTTCTTTCTTCCTCTACCTTCTCTTCTTTCTTCTTCCCCTCTCTCTTCTCTGGTTCTGGTTCTGGTTCTGGTTCTGGTTCTGGTTCTGGTTCTTGCCTTCAATTTTTTTTTTTTTTTTTTGAACACTTGCCCCAAAACGACGTCGTTTTGGGGCACCGCAAGAACAGCCTCAAGAGAACGCGGCAGAGGATCCGGATTCGGGCCAGCACCCTCTCCCATTCGAGCAGTTGTCGAGCATTGCTCACACCAGAAAAGATAGATAGATATAGATATACTACACTTAACTTACGTAACACACAGCTGAGTAGAGAGAGAGAGACACAAAGTTGTAGATAGAGAAAAAAAAAAGGTGAACAGAGTTGAACAGGTTTCTTGTAGAGTGATTAAAGGTGAAGCAAATGGGGGAGAGAGAGAGAGAGTTAGAATATAAATATTAAGGCATTTTCTTTTTTCTTTTTTTTATTTTTATTTTTTAAAATTACCTTATTTGGTGATCTGTGATGAGATCGGCTATTGATTCTGGTTCTGTCGTATTTGTTAGGCAATAATAGTGAATATTTGGGCAATTGAGAGCTAGGGTTTTCTGGGCATTTTGGGTTTTGACTGAAAAAATATTTATATTTATATATATGTATCTGTGTGTAACTAGTTATTTGTATTTAGGTATATAAGATAGTGATGGAGAGAGAGAGAGATGGTGTTGAAATCAAGTTTTCTGTGGTTGATCATAGTGGTTCATCCTCTGAGCTTCATTTGTGCAAATATGGAAGGTGTGCAGATGAGTTTACACTTTTTTTATAAAAAAAAAAATAAATTATTTATGCAAATGGTAATCTTGATTATCTTGTTTGCAAAAAATGGGCATTTTCAGTTTGGAATATAGAGGAATGTAAGAGAATGATATATATAATTAAGTTTGTTTTCTTGGGCATTGATTAATGTCTATTGTTGAACTATTAGAAAATGGTAAATTCAATGATTTTGTGGTTGTTGATTTTTGTTTAGTGCAATTGATTCTTGAATGTTGAATGAGAAATGCTATATATTTTTGCACCCTTTTGTATCACCCCCTTATATTAATATTCAACCATTGTTCCTTGTTTAGAAATAATTTTTTAAGGATATCAAATTATGTACCTGTGATATTAAATAGTTAAAATAAAAGAATTGGTGATTGCAGTCCCCTTCTTGAATTTATATATCTATACCTATAGAAACTCTTTATTATACAATTTTTAATTTATGTTTGTCACGCCCCACTTTTATTACTCGAGATCATTACCAAATTCATTGACTTAATTCCATTTTAAAGATAACATGTGGGAATAAACTCATACAGTCAATCCGTAGAAGTGATTAACAATACTCTCATTCGTATGCAAGTAAATATTACATGGACATACTTAATAAATTGCCCTTGGGCTTACATCATTTAAGATACAAGAAGAAGGGTGTAACCCTTTCACAACAATGGCATTTCGCCAACATAACAGAGGCCCCGTGGCCAGTAAATAAGTAGATCCAAATCTTGTAGCTCAACCTGCTTAACACCTGAAAAGATTCAACAACGTGGGATGAACATATAGTCCAGTAGGGAACTCAACATGATCCTCAACAATAACAACTTACAGATAGCTATGATCATGAACACTCATTCTCATACTAGAATAGTAATGTGACAGTTTATACAAAATATACATATGTATGACCTTTCTTGAAAACAACCGTTTCACTTAACGCTACAAGCGATTTGTCTTTCATTTTTCTTTCCATTACCCACATTCCCAATCTTTCATAACATTAACAACTACTTAGGAAAATAATCTCACTAAGCCCGATACTCTCTTCCAATTCCTATACATACGCAGATGTATCTTTTCAAACTATGTTTACCTTTAAAACATTCGTTTTCCTTCACACTTTCCAAAAGACAAAAGAAGACATTTTGGTTCATTTCCAATACTATCATAACTATACATGCATAACTATGTAAAAATATAAATTTACAACCCACCAACATGTATACAATCAATCAATGGAGTAACTCAGTCCTCCGAACTATAACCAATCAAGTCTATGATATTTTCAGTTACAACTAAACAACAACAATTCCACTTTGCTCTACTAGCCATGTGCTTAGTGAGCCAAAGACATACTGAAAAAACTACAACCAACTTCACTCTACTAGCTAGGTGCGTAGTAAGCCAAAATGCCAGTTTACCAGGCGCTAGCTGGAAGGGTATGGTGCCTTCTATTATTAGCGCATACAGTTCTCCAGGCGCTAGCTGGAAGGTGACGGTACCTTTGATTTTAAGCGCGGCATATAACGCCATCAACAACCATGCAACAAGGCATAACCAACATGTATAATGCATATACATAAACTATTAAGATACCAGCAATGTGTTAAAAATATATGAACACATGACGAATTCCTTCCGAGCAAATATACATATATATATATATAATGTATCTAACACTTCATCACATACGATGTTCAATCAATCAATCATTCAATGCAAACCCGACAATTCTACACAACCGCGTCATCCTCCACCTATGACCAAGGACAAAACCTCTAGATGCATACAATTTGTACATCTATTGAAGACTCAACTATCGTGAATCACAAACCCAACAACAACATTAATATGGTAGTTAAAGATACAACTTCTACATGTATGTTCAACACTCAAGATACAACAACCCAATTCTCAAACTTATTTCGAAAACACTTTTCTCATTCTCCCAAAGACAACCCCATTCCCCTCTTGACATCACAAAACCAACTCCACTATTCTTGTTTCCATAAAACCAATTCCAAAACCATGATTTATCCCTTAGGCGTTAACACCCTTACCCAACTCATTTTGACAAAAGAGATTTACACACAATGGTCAACAAACTCCCATTTTAATTCACCCAATCAAAATATAATTTAGGGCTTTATCTTCTTTTAACTACAACATGCTAATTTATATACTAATTAGCCAAGACAACAATTAATGAAGCTAAATTCATTCCCGACACCACCAACCCTAGATTTATCTCATGATTTTCAAACAAATCCAACATGATACAATTTTCATGCAATACAAAAATTACCACATGTCTATCCATAGACGGAGTATTGAAAAAGAACAAGGAGAATCCCTACCTCAAATGAAGAACTCAAATGGAGAAGATGACCCGAAATCAAAGTGCTCCAAATCCCAAATTTCTTGGATCACAACGAAGCCCTCGACGATCAACACACTTCTTACAAAGGCCCAAGGTGAGGAAAGCACTCTAGCTAGATCAATCCTAAGAGAGAAGTTAGGTTTTAGAGTGAGGTGCTCTCCAATGGAGGTTTTGAAAAAGTAAGAGAGAGAAAGGAAATCAAAAAGTGATCCAAAAAGCTACATCTCGGACTGATATACACGACGCCCCGCTCGAGCGTGGAAACCCCCGCTCGAGCGCCACTCACAGACTCCAGCTCGAGCGGCCAATCCCCCGCTCGAGCGCCGGATACGCACTCCCAGCACTTTTGCAGAGCCAGGTCCCCGCTCGAGCGTCCAACTCCCCGCTCGAGCGGACAAGAACAACAAAGGCCCGCTCGAGCGTCAAAAACGCCGCTCGAGCGGAAAGGCTAAAATCTGGGCAAAATTTCTAAGCTTCAAAACACAACCCACTCAATCCCAACTTGCCCAACAGAACCCAAAGCTCCAAAACACAGAGTAAGGGATACAAAAGAGGATAAAACCACAAAAAATCTACGGAACCGAATCTGGATTACAGTTCAAAAACAACAGGAAATACCGGGACCGCTATAATGTTCTTAGTTTGGGTCCAATATGCACAAAATGGATGATATTTAGAGAATAAAACCCTGTTTGGTTGTGTTCTTGTTTCTTTGTATTCATTTGTCATTTTTGTTTGTCATTTCATAAAAATAAAAAAATTATGAAAAGTAAATAAAAAATTGAAAGTTTAAAAATAGCCATTGGTTCTCAAATCGTTTTGTTTTTTGTTCGAAAATAGTTTTTCAAAATTCAAAAGCAAATTTTTGGTGTTTTTGGAAAAAATTCCCAAATTAGTTAACAATTCGGCAAACAGGTTTTTTTTTCTTTTTTTTTTTCAAAAAATGAAAATAAAAAATGAAAACTCAACCAAAAAGCCCCGGAGTTTTTTCACACATTTTGAAACATGTTATAATTGGTCACTAATTAAGTTCATTTAGTTAATCTCCAGAAATAAACTTGGGATATGCCTTCTTTCTAAAAAGTACTAGATTAAACTGATTCCAGTATTATGCTATATCAAGACTCTAGTTTCATATCTTTATTCCGTTTGAGTATGTCAGTGTCAATTGGAGAAGGCACTACTCTGATCTTCCTAGTCGGAATTTTTGTTGTAACATGCCTTTACCATTGTTATAAGTGGCATTTGATTGTTTTTGCTTGTATCTATAAACAAGTGATGCTTTGCATAGCTTGAGAACCAACTCAATAGATCCTAACAATGTGCTACAGAGTTGGGATCCAACACTTGTTAACCCATGCACGTGGTTTCATGTTACATGTAACAATGATAATAATGTTATAAAAGTGTAAGCAGCCTGCCATATTCAGTACATGCTTAAGTTTAACTTTCTAAAATGAGACAGTACTTTGTATGATGTCTCCTTTGTGTCTATCTTTTTCCAGTGATCTTGGCAATGCAGCTTTATCTGGTCAGTTAGTCCCGCAACTTGGCATGTTGAAGAATTTACAGTACTTGTTTTTTTTTTTTTTTATTCAAAGGAAATTAAAGCAAACAAAGAGAATAAGAGTTCAATACAACATCCAGAGGGTTAGTCCCTCACTACGAAAACTCCAACCATGTCATCTATGAGAAGAGCTGTAACTTCAATAGGGGGATCCTCAAGGATCATAACATGTTCTTCCTGGGCTACTCCCATGTTAGCTAGCCTATCAGCTACTTTGTTGCCTTCTCTCATTGTATGGATCAGTGAGCAGTGGCACCTCTGGAAGAGAAACTTAGCATCTTCTATGAGAGCCTTGAGGGGAGAGTTTGGAGTTGGACCATGAAGAACTTGATGCAGGGCTTGTTTTGAATCAGTTTCCACTTCCACATTGATAACTCCTTTTTGAAACAATATGGTGAGTCCTTGATATATTGCCCAAATTTCTGCTTCCAGACTTGTGCAATGGCCCAGTTTGCCATAGTACCCCCATAACCAAGTGCCAGTCTCATCCCTCAAAAGGCCTCCATAACCTGCCTAGCCTGGATCTCCCTTTGAACAACCATCTGTATTAAGTTTAAGCTTGCCTGCAATGGGAAAACTCCATTTAATTAGTTTGGGAACAGAAAAATTGGGGTGGATAGGGGATTGGAAAGTCTCATCTATCTCATGGACATAGTCTCTAATGGCCTTAAGGCTGGTTTGGATTGGATTCATGGTGTTTTCAAACACCAGTTTGTTGCGATCCTTCCAGATCTGCCAAAGAGTGACAATAAAAACCAAAAACCATTTGAAACCAGACAGCATGCTTTTTATTTTCATGTTAGAAGACACCCAATCATACAGAGATAGGATAACTCCTTCCTCCCACCAGGAGTTGTTTTTTATATGAACCCAAATTTCCTTAGAGTGGACACAATCCCTAATTAGGTATAGCATGTCTTCACTAGATTGGCCACATCTAGGACATGAATCTGATGAGGTCATACTTCTCACAAGACGCAAACGGTTGGTTAGCAGTCGGCCTTTCAAAACAAGCCAGAGAAAATATTTCAATTTGTGAGGGATTTTGATTTTCCATATCCACTGCCAATCCCCGTCATCCAAAACCGAGTTAGTAATAATATTAAAAGCAGTAGTAGTAGAGAATTTACCATAGGTGGATCCAATCCAAGCAGGTGTATCAGGGAAGGTCACATATCTGGGTCTGTAGACTCTAAGAATTTCAGTAAGGTCCTGTGGGGTGACAAGGGTTGCAGGTCTGTCAATATCCCACTTGCCCTCCTTATCAATTATTGAGCTAACCTTGTCAAAGTCATTGGCTTGGTAAGTGTTGTTGGTTTGAGCTAAAGGTTGGGTACCACACCACCAATCATTCCAAAGGGAGACATCCTCACCATTACCAACAATCCATTTAACCCCTCTTTTGAGGGTATCCCTAGTTTTGCAAATGCTTCTCTATATGTGGGAGGCCTGTGTTTGCTGAGACCAAGAATAGAAGCTGTTGTGTTTCAAATACTTAGAATGGAGAATTTGACACCAAAGCTTATTTCCTTCACTCAGAAACTTCCACCCAAGCTTAGTAAGAGGGGCAGCATTATGGTCCCTAGCCTTTCTAATGCCTAATCCTCCCTCAGCTTTGCTTTTACACACACTGTCCCAGTTGACTAAGTGAACTTTCTTATGGGTTTCAGAGTCACCCCAAAGGAAATTCCTATTAAGTCTATCAATCTCATCACAGGTGTGTCTAGGAAGCTCCATAATTTGCATGTTATAAGTAGGGATAGCAGAAGTTACAGATTGAATAAGGGTTGTTCTACCTGCCATATTGAGAGTTTTGGCTTTCCATCCTAAAAGTTTGGTTTTCATCTTCTCAAGAATCTCATTAAAGGTGCCCTTAGTAACTCTGTGGTGAAGTCAAGGGGAGCCAAGATATTTGCCAAGATCCTAGGTGAGGGGAATACCACTAAAGGAACTAAGGGATTTAGCAAAGTTTCTATGAATATTAGGGAAAACAAAGAGTTTAGACTTGGCATGATTAATTTTCTGGCCAGACAGCTCACAAAAGTCATTAAGGACCTCTATGATGGTTTCACAATTCAGTTGGTCACCTTTATCCCACAAAAATAAGTGGGATAAAGGTGGGCTATTTCTAGAGGCCTTTATACCCCTCCAATAACCCTCTTTAACTTTATAATTGATCATATTGGAAAGTCTCTCCATATAAAGCACAAAAAGGTAGGGTGAGAGAGGATCTCCTTGTCTAAGTCCTCTCTTATTATGAACACCCTCAATAATTTCGCCATTCCACAAGATAAAAGAGTGTTTGTTAGAAACATAGCTCATGATTAAGTTAATCCAGTGATCATTAAGTTTGAATTCAATTAAAGTAGCTTTAATGAAATCCCAAGACAATCTATCATAAGCTTTTTCTAAAGCAATTTTGAAGATCATTCCACCTTGTTTTCCTTTCTTGTTTCTCAAGGAGTGCTAAATTTCTTGAGTGATGATAATATTGTCAGTAGTGCACTTACCAGGTATAAAGCTACTTTGGTTGGGGCTCACCAGATTGTCAAGGAGGGATCTGGTTCTACCCACTATAAGCTTGGTAATGATCTTATAAGAGACATTACACAAGCTTATGGGCCTGAATTGTCTACTGGTTTCAGGGTTCTCAACCTTAGGAATCAACGCAATAAGAGTCTCATTGATACTGTCAAGAATCATTTTAGTTTGAAAACAATTTTTCACAAATTCACACACTGAGTGACCAACAATATGCCAGTATTTGTGGTAGAATATGGCCTGAATGCCATCTCTACCAGGTGCCTTAAAGGCACCAATATCTTTCACAACTCTCAAAATCTCAGAATTAGATATAGGCTTAGCTAGGCCATCATTATCTTCAAGAGTGAAATGGGTTGGAGTGAGGTCTCCAATGGTCCAATTGAGTTATAGAATTACCAATAAAGAGGGTCTGAAAATAGTCAAGAATAGTGGCTTTAATACCAACAGAGTCAGAGATCCAATTACCAAAATTATCCTTAAGGACATTAATTTTAATTTTCCTTCTCTTGGTAAGGGTGGAAACATGGAAATACGTATTATTTCTATCACCAAGAAGAATGTGTTTAGATCGAGATTTTTGGAACCACAAGATTTCTTCCTGAAACAAAGTAGCAGTATATTGAGCAAGAAGCTCCTTCTCAAGGACCTGGAGGCTATGAGAGAAATTAGTAGCTAAGGTTCTTTGGATATCTTCAATACGCGCAAGAAGGCGTCTTTTTCTCTTAAAAATATTACCAAAAACCTCTCTGTTCCACTCCTTAACTTTACAAGTGAAATCAGCAGTAAAATCAGTGAGGTTTTGGTTCATAACAGACCAAAAAGGCTTAATAATGTTAATGAGGTCAGGGTGAGTCATCCAAGCAACTTCAAATCTAAAATGCCTATTAAGGGGGTTAAGATTATGCATACCTTGAGTGTAGACAAGAAGAGGGGAGTGGTCAAAATATGTTCTGGGAAGGACTCTGACAGTGGCTTCCGGGAACATACTTCTCCATTCTGTGTTGCACAAAGCCCTATCTAGTCTTTCCATTGTGTTGGCAAGCCCTTGTCTATTGTTTGTCCATGTCATTTTAGGTCCGGAGCTCCCCAAATCGATTAAGTCGCATTTGTTGATTCTATCCAAGAACTTCTGATTGCGAACAGTATTGAGGTTTGAATTGAAGCTTCTTCTTTTCCCCGAGCTAGCATAGTCATTAAAATCCTCAGCCACTAACCAAGGCTTAGACATATTCTCAGCTACATTTTCCAGATTGTCCCACAGATGCTCTCTCATAACAGGGTTAGGGCTAGCATAAACCGCAGCTAAGACCCACTCCTCATAGTCTTCTTTATGTATTGTAGCATGGATAGCCTGAGGAGTGACTGAGGATTGTAACAACCCTCGTACTGATTACCGATAAACTACTGAATTAGCTACTGGTTACTGCTAAACTGAACTGATAATGACTGATAATTGAATTAACTGAAGTGCTGAATGGACTAATTGAAATCGAAACTGAAATTGGATAAGTTTATCTATTGAATTGCATATTGCATCTGTTTGATTGATTGATTATCTGTTTGAATTCATGTGTTTAAACTGTTAATTGGAGGCCTTATCGGTGGCCGAATTAGAAACCGTTTAGTGTTTTGGACTCAGTAGAATATTTGTGATTTAATGGTATATTTATCTGAAAATTGATTAGGAATGATTAAATTAGATTAAATATTGATTTAATGCCAAGATTGACTTAATTACACTTAAGCCACCTAGTGGACCTTTATTTATTATCACTTGAGCCTATACACTTGATCAAAACATTCCAAGGCCCTATTATTGCATTCCAACCGACCAAACTAGAGAGAGTGAGGGATAAGAGAGAATTGGACTCAAATTGTTGAAATTGCTAGAAGAACTTGAAGATTTGAGGCATAGATTGTATAATTGAGCTTGTCATCTTATAATTCAAGGTCTAAGGTAGCATCCCATCCTCTTATTTTAGTGTTTGAGCTTAATCTTGCATGATTCATGCCCAATTAGAGAGTTAGGCCATGATTTAGTGCAAATAGGTTGGATTATGCTTGAATTGTTGCATGCATGCTTGAATTGGTGCATTTTGGAGTTGAATTCATGATGGATTGTACATGCATGCTCATATTTCTATCAAAGTCCATGTTTTCATTTTGTTTTCCAACTATTGAGCTCATTAGAGCAAAATTGGAACCTTGAATTTGGTTAAAAGCTCATGCATTGCATGTTCATCTTGCTCTTGAAAAATGGTTTGAATTTGGGTTTGAATTAAACACCCTTGGGCTTTGATTTCTTAAATTGAGTTTTGAAACTTGTTGTACATTAGGTTTGCAAGAGTTTTTCCAGAAAATAGCCCAAGAGGATCGAAAATGTTGCTTTTGAACTTGGTTTTGAGTTTGGGACTCAAATCTGGAATTTCCAGATTTTGGTTGTCCGCTCGAGCGGAAGAAGTAGCGCTCGAGCGGAGAAATCGAGCTCCCAGCATCTTACACTGTGCATCAGTCCGCTCGAGCAGAGTATTGGGCGCTCGAGCGGAGGACTGGGTGACACGCTCGAGCGGGCGTCGAGCGGAGATTTCACCTATCCAGTACTTTTTGGTCCGCTCGAGTGGAGATGTTGCGCTCGAGCGGGGACCTTTGTTTGCTTGTCCGCTCGAGCGGGGAAACCTGCGCTCGAGCGGGACTCTGTTTCACTGAAAATTCTGCAATTGTGTTCCATGCGCATCTTTGCATCCTCATCCCATCCTAGGCATTCTTAGGCCTAGTTTAAGACATCTTAATGAGGATATAGATGTAGAACACACCGAGGCATAATAGGAAGTTAATTATTGTACTTCCCCAACTGTTAAACTTAGAGTGTGTTCAATTTGTTAACTGTTTAGGGTTGGCACTCGGGGACGCGCTCTAGCATACTGTAGCCCAATCTCTGTGAATAACGATTGTGTAAAGATATGTTCAAAATGGTTATCTTTTGAATACTGAACTGAACTGTTTATTGAACTGATATTATTTACTGAATGAATGTATGTCCTGTATTCTGAACTGTATTGTGGCATCCTTAGCACTTACTGTTTACCGTTACTGTTACAGAGCTCTGTCGGTTCCCTTGTGGAACCATACTGTTTACTGATTGATGGCCATCATTACTGTTGGGTCTGTTAAGACCCGGTCCTTTTGGACCTACTGTTTATAGGCTAATGGGTGTACCACATATGACTGATTGACTGAAATACTGAAAGACTGAAATACTGTTTAATGAACTGTTTTCATTACTGTAAGGACATTCATTCATAACCTCTTTACGCTTTATGTTATTCACTGGGTTTTAGCTCACTGTTTATATATATATGTAGGTTCTCAGCAGCCAGACCGGAGCTAGGAGCGTGGGTTAGTCCCCAGTTTTGTCAAGCCAGCCTATGTGCCTCACTGCGAGGTTCCGAGACGCCATGCCATGGCTTGGGGTGCTTTTTGTTTCCCCACTTGTCTCCCTACTGTTTGGTGTTACTGTTTAGACTGTTATCCCTCTTGCTGCACTGTTGTCAAGGGATTTGATCCCTGTACTGACTGACTGTAAATGATTGTATAGACTGTACTGTTTTGGACTGTATGAATGCATGAAAAATGTTTTTGGCATACAGATTTTCACAGCTCAATGGACACTAGTTACTTACTGTATTGGCTTCCGCCAGGCCCTGTACTCTGTTTAACTGTATTACTGTTCAGTAGGCCTTCGGTAATCTCGGATTACTGGCTAGTTACGGTGCTAAACCCATAGGGCCGGGTTTGGGTCGTGACAAGGATGCTCACACATTAACTTGGCTTGTGTCCCAAACAATCCATATCCCTCGCATACGTCTAACAGGGTCAACAATAGTTGAGGATGTGAAGCCAAATCTAGTGAAAAAATTACCCATTTTGCTAAAAGGCACTTTGGTTTCCATAAGGATTAAAATATCAAGCTTATGGGTTCTAAAAAGTTCTGTTAGATGGTGTTTAAAGTTGTTATTGCCGGCTCCCCGGCAAGTCCAAAACAATATTTTTAATAAATCCATAGAGGGGTAGATAAGGGGTGAGTCAGTTACCAGGTCCTTAACAATGTTCTGAATCCTCTTTCGATCGTCCGCCTCTGATCTCATGGAGGCCATCTGAATGGAATGAATTGGATGCCGACTGTTGTCCTCCCACTTTAGCTCAATTTTCATGTGGATTTGTTTTATCCACCAGATGAAAACGACTAGGTGAGATACTTCTGTCTCTGGTCCTAACAACTGGGCGACTGTACTGGTTTGATTCCGGTGTTCTTCTACTTCTATCATCTGAACGGCTGGAATTTGTGTGGTTTGCTGGTCCATTGTTGGTTTCGCCCGGATCTAGTGGGTCGCTATCTTTCGATTGGGGCTCTAAATGTTGATGGACTGAATTGTTGACTGCGGATGAGGTATCAGATGGAGTTTGGATTGTAGTAGCTTCAACCATGGTTAGGTCAAAAGATCTTTGTGGGGTGTCTGATGGAGGAATCATATCAGAAGAGGTCTGGGTCGACTATATGCTATCAAAGTGGGAGGGGACTAAAGCTTGGTTACAGACTGATGTATCCACCCTAGAACCGCGGGGTGGATAAGATGTACTCTCTGCCATTTTTGGCCCTAGTGGTTGATGCTGAGTAAGTGTATCAGAGGTTTGTGAGTTGAGGGGGTTTGACTCGATTACCCCCTTTGCCTTTAAGGGCTTTTGATTGGGCTCAATTCACTTCCATAATGGGCTCTTCTTGGCTTTTTTGAAGGCCTGATCTATTGGTTTTCCTGCCCCTATTGTTGCTATCAATACCAGCTTGGCCCTCATCCACAAATTTAAATTTGTTATCTGTAATTGTTGGGCCAAATGGAGTTTGGGCCCTCCTAGGCTAAATTGGTCTTCTACCCCTTTTAGTGACCAACATCCATGGGCCCGAATGTATCTTCATCCCCTTTCTTTGTCTGCAAGTTGTCGTTAGCTTCTAGCATGGGACTGTCAAGGACATCTTTACAGGTAACGGCTAGATTATTCTCCGCTGGTTGGACAGTGGGAGATTTGAACCTGCAGATTTCTTTTCTATGATCAACTCTGCCACAAAGAAAGCAAAAGGAGTGTAGAGATTCATATTCTATGTTGTAATACCTCTCTTCCAAGATAAATTTGGGCTTCAGAAGGGAACTGAGATCCATTTCAATATAATCCTTGCAAATTTCCCCCTTATCGCCATAGTCGTGGTCCAATCAATCTTAAAAGGTTTCCCTAATGTTTTGGCAATGGCAAAAAGGACTTTCTCCTGGTAATACTCAATCGGAAGCTCCGAAAACCGAACCCAAACTGCGGTTATGGTTTCAAAGGCTTCCGATGGTTTGAAATTCGGTTCCTACCTTCGCACCATGAAGTAATGGTCCATGATTACCCATGGACCTCCTGTAAAAACATGGGTACAGTCAGCTTATTCAGAAAATTTAAAAAGAAAGTAGTTGTAACCTAGGTCAATGGCATTAAAGTTCCCCTGCAGACCCCAAATATTCTTGACTCGAGTACATAGCATTTTATATCCTATGTTCTTGCCCAGAAACCTGACAATTAGAGCATTCCTCCATGGTTGCCGTATTTTGTCCACTAGCTTCTTAGGTAGGGTGACTTTAGGAAGTCCCAAGTGTTCTAAGAAGGAGTGGTGGATTTCAGATTGGCCCTCGAGCTCATTATCCTCCTCATTTGACAAGAGGATTTCTACCCTATTGTCAAATAGATAATCACCTCTTCTGTTCAGGTTCAGGGCATCCTTGAAAGATTTGGGAGGTGGGGTATGAGAGCCCATAGCAGTAGAACCTTGAGCGGGGGTTCCCCTTTTCAGATCTTCAATCTCCATGTTCACCCTATTTTCCATGGTTGCTTCAACAGGTGAATCAAAACTTTTAATTTTTTTGATGCTCTGATTCAAATGGTCTTCTTCTTCGGATGTTTTTGCAAGGTTGAGGGGATCTCGTGGGTCCATCGTTTCAGATGGTCTTCTTCTTCGGATCTCATGAGTGTATGCTTGTAGGGAAACGGAAATTACAATCAATATGTCTTCAATTGAGAGACTTCCACGAGTGTGTGCTTAAGAATTTACAGTACTTATAAGTTGTGTTTTCATGTTATGGAATTTGTTTTTCTTTTTGCATTTGTTTTTGTAAAATTGTTACATTTAGCTTTTTCTATTTTAAAGTATGTAACGTTATCAAGTATTCACTTATCCCAAAATAATAAGTATCAGCTGGCTGCTGTTTTTTTCTTCACTCTTATATGTACATTCTTAGTTGGACTTGGTTGACATTTATGTTTAATTATTTTTTACATACTAGGCAGAGTTGGAATTATCTACATTGTAGACATTTTTTTTTTTTGTCAGTGTTATTTGGTTTACCATCTGGTGACCAAAGATCATAGTTATTAACTTTTGGAAATTAGGAAGGGTAGGCACTGCAAAAGTATGCAATATGATAAGGAAAAAGAGTTCTCTAACAGCAAGGTATCCTTCATTAGTACATATCATGATAAACATAATATGGAAACGGTTTTCGGTATTTAAACTAAAGAAAGGATCTGTTGAAACAAAAGAGCATGGTTTGATCTTTGACATGATGCTTGAAGATAAGCTATAATGTGGGTTATTGAATTTTGAGGTATTTGCCCATAAAATTAAATTATAACTGAATAAAACTAATAAATTGTTGGTACACTCCTGAAAATATCCTTTCTTTCAACATGACAATTTTTTAAAAGAGGTGCCTGTGCTTTTCTATAAAGTCATGTTTTCCTTGTAGGAGTTCTAGTTAGTCGTTATGAAATCCAAAGAGAAAAGGAATTACGAAAAAGAAAGTGCCAGTGCTTGAGTTTTTGATGTATTTGAAAATGCAAATTTGGTTGATTATCTCATAGTGTTTCTACTCCATATACTGGGATAATTTGAAATGTTGGTAACATTATCTCATACTTATTTAGAAAAAAGTTAGCTATTTGCTTTCAAGAATGAGTTAATTCAAGGATGATGATCAGAGTAATGGAAAAAGGACAATCTTGGTTCACTTCCAGGTGATATTATAAGACCGTAATACTTTTTTTGGTAAAAGAAAAAAATTTATGCACAGAGAGAGAGAGAGAGAGGGTTTAAATAACCAACCAAATGCTGGGTTTAGTCTGGTTGATTCTCCTTTAAATTGGCCAGGTGGAATTTTGGACCAAAATTTGGACTACTCTTTAAGCCCTGAAAGGTGAAAGTGAAAAGAGTTCTCTTGAGTTTCTGGGTTTTACTCTTTGGTAACAAATTTCTCACTGCTATTGGATGTATTTGTTGCATGAGTATATAGTTATCATGACTTTTTAGTCCAGATATGCTACGTTATCCAACAAGAGATATTGGATGTATAACCATCTGGAACTTTGATATTTTTTAGAAGTGTACATAATAGAATTTTCTCTCTGTTGTTCATGGCAAAACATGCAGGAGGCAAATAATACTTGTTCCCAACCCTTTTCTGAGGATGTAGTGCCTTCGAATTCTCATATCTTGCAAATCTCAACGAGTATTTAAATTGTCATTCCCTTAACATTTAATATCGTCTACAATACATTATCACATACGTTCTTCTCAATGTGCATCATATCAAGATTGTGGCGAATCAAATTATGTTCCCAATATGACAGCTCAAAGAAAATACTCTTCTTCTTCCAATTATGACCCGACTCCTCCTCATTTTCCTTCCCTTTTCTATTTTGTTTGCTAGATTGTTGACGCTTAGAATTCAATTTGAACTTAAGCTTAGACCCTAGTTATTGTAGCACATTAAGCCCTAATAACCGAGTTGGACATGGTTTAAATTCAAGAGTGCCATCAAAAAACGCACCAGCTTTCCAAAATTTGTAACCCACATTCAACCAGCGACGATGGCCCATGTAACAAAATTTCCTGAAGGTCTTCAAATGTCGAGAACGAGTATGTGTGTTATAACAAGGGCAAGCTAAAGTGCCTTTCGTGCTCCATCCAGACAAAATAGCATAGGTAGGAAAATCATTTATGGTCCATAATAACACAGCATGCATTCAGAACATCAAATTAGTTTCTGCATCATGCGTTTCAACACCATTTTTCCACAATTTTTTCAATTCATCCACTACACAGCGTAAGTAGACATCAATGTTATTTCCAAGTGAAGAAGGACCATCGATGAGCAATGTCATCAACATATAAGGTTGCTTCATACACAACCATGGTGGCAAATTGAATAATAACTAGCCAACTGGTATAAGAGACATTCATTGCGTTGAATGAATTGAATCCAACCACTGCTAAACCCAGTCTGACATTGTGAGGCTTACTTGCACACTTGGGGTAAAAATTATCAAAAATTTTCCAAACAGGAGAGTCAGCAGGATGTCTCATTTTGTCGTCATCAATTCGGCTCTCTGTATACCATCACATTAAAGAAGATGTTTTGGATGATATAAACAATCTTTGAAGCTTTGGAATCAAAGGAAAATATCTGATAATCTTCTGTGGAATTCTTTGTTTCTTCTTCTTAACATCATTCTCCTCCCCCTCAAACTATTTGTATCTAAGCAGATGACACACTATGCAATTATCCATACTAGTTGTTTCCTTTCAATATAGTGAGCAATCTCTTGGGCATGCATATACCTTATGATAATCGAGGCCAAGTCCCTAAGGAGTTTCCTAGCTGCATAAAATGACTTTGGCAAGGTTTCACCCTTTGGGAACGCATCCTTCAAAAACTCAATCAACATCGTGAAAGACTTGTCACTCCATCCACTGAGGCACTTGATGTGCAATAACCGAACAACAAATGAGAGAATTGAAAACTTCTAATACTCAGGATACAACTCTCTTTCAGGCTCCTTCAATAAATTGAAGAATTTTTCAGTTTTTTCATTTGGACCTTGGTTAATACCAGAACTTGCTGCCTTGTGAATAAAGCTTGGTGGTAGAAGTCCAAATCCCTCGTATAGCATTTCATAAATTTCATCACCATTATTCAAATCAGTTTTCCAGACATTCATATTGTGTGGTATAGGCGACGACAAATTCTCCCCATGAAAAATCCAACTGGTGTAACTTGCAAGAAACCCATTAATCATTAAATGTTCCCCTCACAGGCCTTTCTCTACTAATTTGACATTACGACACCATTTACATGGGCATGTGACTTCATTCAACATTGACTTATTTTTGCATGGAAATTTAATAAATTCCTTAACCCTTTGTATGTATTCCGGGTGCAACCTATGTTGATTTATCCAACTTTTTGCTGATTTATCCAACTTTTATCCCTCTGACTCCGTCTTACACTACAAATGTCACTGCCAAATCAACAAAGTTCAAAATTACCATTCCATTTTAATTAATCTTAACCTCAATTAAGTACCTTATAATGCATGCGACAAGACATCATTCATCTCTAACTGGTTTCTAATATGTTGGTTCATCCTACTTTCCCATTCAAGAATGCACAATCCATATTGTAAAAAGCAGTTCATACCGCTCTGTTTATCTCTAACGAAATTTCGGTAGCATTTTCCCATGGTTCTCCAAGTACATGACATAGACTAGGTGTATTGCTACACCTTGTCTAGTATGCACCCGGAGAACATGAGGAGCTGCTACACGAAATCTCTACGAGATGGATTATAAGTGGTAGAACTACTAATTACAATATAGACTTGTGCTCCTGAACTATCCAAACTGGATCCAAGAAGAGTTTCATCAAAGATGACTAGATATCTCTAATGAAGATTCTTGGACGGGTCTAAGGCTATTTATGCATGCATGCACCATTAATGATTGCATTCCGGTGGTGCAATCTAAATCAGTATTATCAAGCATACTATAAGCATATCTAGTATGAATCATTTTAATGAAAAAACCAAAAGTTTCGACAATGCTCTTGATAGATTATGATAGATTCAAGACATACATTGCTCTCTTAAATTAATCAATAAAGACCAAACTATTACACCAAAGCAGATGGTGACGTGGCTCTCACAACAAACAAATTCTCCAATAACAAATCAAGTCCTAGACTTCTTCTTTTTTTTAGATAGGAATCAAGTCCTAGTCAATACTTCACTTTTCTAAGCAAACTTCAATTGAATTTACATATAACATAAGGGTGAAAAAATACACAGCAAAGATTGTAAGGATTTTTTGGCCATGTTTCAATATTTATGGACTTTAAAGTTTTTAAAGAATTTAGAATTTCAGTGACATATTTCACTTCAAAGATTGTAAGGATTTTTTTGGTCCAACTCTATTTATCCAAAACTGCCAAATTTCAACAATTAGTCAATTTCTAATATTCAATTGCATGGCCCAACAACTTGAAATTTCATAGAAAAAAATCACCTGAAAGACCACACAGAGAGTACTGCACAAGTAATAGAAAGACAAACTAGTTATATTTTGGCCCAAACATCAAGAGATGGTGATATTTCAATTTCATTCCACAGCTTTTTAGCAATCAGTCAATTATACTACTCATTTCAATGGTCCAACAAGTCCACGTTAGCCAAAAAAATTCACCCAAATTAGACCACATAAAAATTATTCCACAAACAATAGTAAGATGTGTTCTGACTATTTTTGCCCAAATTTTAGGAAACATAGCCAAATTACAATGCATCCAGTCTATGGCCCAAAAGATTACATACCATCGTTGGGAAAAATTGAAGTGTCTTTAACAAATTTAACTTTAGGCTAACTAACATAACAAGAAACAGAGTAAAATCATTACATCATATGCAATCTAAAATCAATACATACCATCGTTTTAGTTTTAATTGCTTATATTCACCTAGTTCGCATGAATCATATTCCAAACTCCACAAATACTAAGCAGAATTCCCTCAAACAAACCACAGTCAATGAAATGGAGTGATATCAGTCATAAACTTGAATCTCAAATGAATGCTAGAACTAAAATTATAGCAAAATCAAATGCATGAAAAAAGAAAACAATCCAGATTTATATTCTTTAATATTTTTTCCTAGCTTTCTTAGCAAACAAACAAAGAAAAAGCAATGAAACAGAGCATATACAACTCATTAGTGAAAAATAGTTATTGAAATAGAGCACATACAACTCATCAATCACTGAGAGAGAGAGAGAGAGAGACAGGAAGGAAGAGCTTCAGAGAGAGAGAGAGAGAGAGAGACGGTGGAGCTCACCTTAGTAGACAATGGTGCAAATGATGGTGCAGACGATGGTGCAGATGGTGGAAACCGATCTGGATCTCTAAATCTCTGCAATGAAATCACTGAAATGAAATCACTAAGATGAAATCGCTCTAAATCTCTGCGATGAAATCACTGAGATGAATCTATGAATCGCTCTGACAAGGGTTTAAAGAGGGTTGAGAGAAAAAGAGATTTAGAGAGAGAAAGAGAGAAAGTGGAGCTCACCTTCATTGGTGCTCACTACCTCACTCTGAAAATGAACAAGCAGTGGATCTTCGAAATCGCTCTGAGATTTAGAGAGAGAAAGAGAGAGTGCTCGAGATTTGGATCTTAGGTGAGTCTCAGATTCAAAATTAGGGTTTGAAAAGAGGGAGAGACTAAGCGCGTAAGGCACAACGCATTTGAAGGCATTTTTAAACGCCTCCTATTATAAAACGTTGTCTTTTTGTTAAATAAATATGCAACGTTTTATAAAACGTCGTTAAATATTAAAAAAATTGGTGTTTAAAAATTCGTCGTTAAAAAAAGGCTGCCTAAACCCCTTTTTCTTGTAGTGAGATACTCTCCAATAACATTTTTTTTCACCTTTTAAATATTATTTCTTTTTTAAAAAAATTAAAATGCAAAGAAAAGTACAAATGCATAATATAGTATACAAAAGCAATGATAAAATATAAAAATATAAATTTTTTTTTTTTTTTTTTTTGACTAATCCACTATTAAGGTTGTTGGAATGTAATTTTTTTAAATTAACTAGCTGAATAAGTTAATTGAAATGATTAATCTATTGCCTAGTCTATGGAAAAAATTTAACAAGCACGTGCTCCACCATATAGTATATTTTTGTAATGAAAAATTTAGAAATTTTATTTTCTTCTAATCTTCTTATATAAATTGATGGATTACCTCACAAAAAAAAAAAAAAAAACATTAAAGTGAGTAGGATCAAAAATATATTAAAGCATCTCTCATGGTATTTGTTATAATAATATTGTTAGGAATGGCAACGGGCCTGGCCGGGGCCGGGGATCACACTTCCTGTCCCCAATCCCCGAAGATACAAATTTTCCCGTCCCCGGCCCTGATCCCCGGCGGTGAACCCATCATCGCCCCCGCCCCCGCCCCCTAACGGGGATCGAGTTTCCCCGACCCCGAACAATCCCTAACCATTTTTTTTTGTTTTGTTTTGGAAAACTACTTTGAAGCTAGAGGATAAAAAAAAAAAAGATCAACATGGAGAAAGAGAGAGATCAACACCAACAGATCATCATCATCATTATATATCATCATCAACAACAAATAAATAAATAAATAAAACTAAACAACAGATCCAAAAAAAAAAACAGATCAACAACATATTATTATCATCATAGATCTCAAGATCTGAGCTTCAATCTATAATATATATACATATATATGTGTATGTATAACACAGAGAAAGAGAGAGGAATAGAGATCGGCGCTGTGAAGAGGAGATCTGCGAAGTAGTCGGCGGAGGAGATCGGTGAAGGAGTAGGTAGAGGAGATCAGCGGAGGAGATTGGCGCTGTGAAGAGGACAACTCTCTTCTCTCGGCAAAGGAGATCGGCGACGGCGGAGGATCGGCTCTCTCTCTTTCTCTCTCTCTCCCCCTTCCTCCCCCTCCATTTTTCTCACGCCAACAACAGCAAAGTGATTGTCTGTGTCAACATAAAGACACGCATATATATACACAAGGGTAAAGTAGTAATTTTATTTCGGGGAGAAGCAGGGGAGGTCGCGGCAGGAGTCGGGGGCCGATGACGAGATTGGGAAACGTATCACCATCCTCGGCCCGAAAGTCATCGGGGATTCATTTTGGAATACCATCCCCGACCCATCGGGGATATTTTTTGGGAAAAAACCGCTCGAATCGGGGTCGGGGAGGTGGGTCCTCGTCGGGCCGGGATCAAATTGCCATCCCTAAATATTGACATTACTATAATTTGACAATGAATAATAACAAATTGTTAAATTATAATAATAATGTTCCAATGGTCACATGTTATTTTGATAAATCTCAATCAATTTTTTCTCCAAGTTTGTAGATATTGTTTGGATATAGGTTTTTTTTTTTTTTTTTTGTCTTTTGTGACCTTTTTTCAACTATTTTAAAATATATATGTATATATATATTTACATTATACTCGACTAGACAAATATAAAAAATTTAAGAATTAAAAAAAATTAAAAAAAATATATAATTCACCCCACTAAAAAATATTATTATTATTAACTACATTAAAAAATAAACAATCACAGACTACCCACCAATTTTGTACAGTAGCCATTTCAAATTTTCCTGAATTAGAGAAAGAAAAAGAGTCGTTGCTCAATTTGTCAATTCGAATGACAAAAGAGAGCACCATTGGATTAAATAATCCAACGGTTCAGAACCAGTCTTCTCTCTGTCTCTCTTCATTCCAGTTCATCTCCCAAGTCTGCTCTCTCTCTATCTATCTCTCTATCTCTCTTATCTCTCTGTCTTCCTCACTCACTCTCTCCCTATGTGTCTCCTCTTCTTCATCACCACAACCACAAGAACCACTATCACCACCACAACCAACGGAACCATCACCACACCTACCATCGATCTCGAAACCCCAAAATTACTTCTCTCTTCTCCAACCCCTTCTTTTTCTGTTTCTCACATTCTTCATCACCACAACCACATGAACCAACAACACCACAACCAACAGAACCACCACCACATCTATCTCCGAAATCCAACCCTCAAACCCCAAATTTCTTTCTCTGTTCTCCACCATAACCCCCTATTTCTCACCTTCTTCCCGTTCGTTCTCTCTTTCTCTCTCTATCCCCCCATTTTAAACCCTCTTCTCCAACGATTGAAACCCTAACCCTAACTAAAATGATTCTCTCCCTCCCTCTTCGATCTATTATAAACCTCTTCTCCAACGATCTCTCTCTCTCTCTCTCTCTCTCTCTCTCTTTCATGATCCAAACCTGAAACCCTAATGTCATCCAAAGAAAACAAAGAAGATCAACCCGAAACTATAATGAAGAAGATCCAAACACGAAGATGAAGCAAATGAAGTCAAATTCTTCTTCAAATTGCAGGTATGATTCTGAAATCTTGCTAAAATTAATTGATTGAAATTGCTGAAATTGATTTATCCATATTGTTTGAAATTCCTGAAATTCAAATTATTATTATTATTATTTTACTTTATTTTTGCTTTAGATTGATTTATTATTGATTTCTAAAATAAAAATGCTTCAAAATTTATTTATTTTTGGGTGGATTTTTGGGTGAATTTTGCTTCTATTTTGGAACTATTTGTTGGGAAAGATGATGAGAAAGGGAGGAAGGGAGGAAACAATTGGCTTTGGTGACTTGGCAGCTTTGGCATTTGTAAAAGATAGTAGCTACCAAAACTTACCACTACAACAAAAACACATTTTAGTGACACCATACTAGTGGCATGTTCTTAAAAATGTCACAAAAAGAATATTTGGTGGCATTTTTTAGAAAAATGTCATAGAGCCACAAACATACAAGGCTCTAGTGGCATTTCAATTAAAAAAAGTGTCACTTCACTACAACAAAAATGTCACTATAACAAATTTACACTTTAGTGACACTACACTAGTTGCATGTTTTTAGAAAATGCCACAAAAATAAAAATTGGTATTAAATGTTTTAAAAAAATGTCACAGAACCACAAATATATAAGGCTCTAGTGGCATTTCATTAAAAAAATGTCACATCAATTTTATGGCATTTTATAAAATAATGACACAAAAAATTATGTTCGTGACATTTACCAACAGATGCTACTAAACTTTAGTCGCAATGGCATTTTTAAAAAAATGTCTGGATACTAGGTAGGTGCAAATTACTTTTTATCGCACTTAGGTGAAAAGTGTCATAAACAAATATTTTATAACATTTTGAGAAATGCCACTAAGCCAAAAAATTTCCAAGCTTATAATGGCATTTTTGAAAAAATAAAAAAAATGCCAATATATTTTTTAAATTTTTAAAATGCAGTAAATGATTAAAAATAAATAAATTAAACACAATATACACTACAGAAAAAAGCACATTCGGCGACTAAATTTCCTGCCAAAAAAAATTTGGTCGCTGAAAGTATAGCTTTCAGCGACCAAAACAGCATTAGTTGCCAAAAGTAAAGCGTTTTGGCGACTAAACAATTTTAGTAGCCAAAAGTCTACAATTGGCGACTAAAACTAAGTTTGGTCGCTGATTATATAGATTTTAGTGACTAAAAAATTTTTAGTAGCCCAAAGTAAAGTTTTTTGGCGACTAAAAAAATTTAGTAGCCAAAAGCCTACAATTGGCGACTAAAAATAAGTTTGGTCGCTGATTATATGGATTTTAGTAACTAAAAAATTTTTAGTAGCCCAAAGTAAAGCTTTTTGGCGACTAAAAAAATTTAGTAGCCAAAAGCCTACAATTGGCGACTAAAAATAAGTTTGGTCGCTGATTATGTGGGTTTTACCGACTAAAAAAATTTTAGTAGCCAAAAGTAAAGCTTTTTGGTGCCAAAAAAAATTTAGTAGCCAAAAGTTTACAATTGGCGACTAAAAAATAAGTTTAGTCGCCAAAAGTGGTCATTTTTAGCGCGGGAGAACTAAAATCCTAAGGCGGGAATTAAATTTTTTTGGCGACCAAAATTTTGGTAGCTGAAAGTGCATCTTCGGCGACCAAATCCGATTTTGGTCGGCAAAAGATAAGTTTTTTAGCAACTAAAAAACAATTAGCAGCCAAAAGTATAGAATTGGCGACTAAAAAATATTTTTAGTCACCAAAAGTGGTCTTTTTTTTATTTTGCTAGTAAGTAGTTTATTTTACATAAATTATGTTCAATAAAATAATTATGTTTATACATATACTTTTATATTAATATGGATGTATGTACTATATAAATAATACATGTTGCATATATAATCATGTGGTGCTATAGAGGTGTAGTGGGAAGAGTGTAGTGTATAAGCTTTATGGTGCGGGAAGTTGGCGGTTCAAGTCTCCGCAAGAGCGGATCAAATTGTTCTACAACGAATTATCGTCACAAATGGCACTTAATAGCGTCACGAATAGTGCCTACCATGACATTAAAGTGTTACTGAAAGGTTTTAATCTTGATGGTGTAATGATACTTATAAGTGTCACTAACTCTTTTTTTAATGGCGCTTGATAGTGCCACAAATAATATCTACCATGACATCAAAATGTCATTGAAAGTTTTTAGCCATGATGGTGTAGTGGCACTTGCAAGTATCTACTGTGACACTAGTATCTACCGTGACACGGATACAAATGGCACTCGTTCAAAATGTCACAAAACTAAAAAAATGTCATTAAACCAATAGTTTTGTGGCACTTTCAAATATCACTAAACTAAGAAAATGTTATAGTATACCATTGGAGGTGATTTTTATGAATGGCTGCCATGCTCTTATGGATCACGTACCAAAAGCTAATATAATTTGTATAAAAATTTAGTTTTTTACTTATTTTATTTGTTTTTCTCTGTCATGCTTTCTCAGTGAGAAAATTTAGATACATAGCAAATGTCAATAATGTTATAATAATTACATTTACTTATTATATTATTTTTATTATCTTATGTGTTATTACTGTATTAGTAGGAGATAGAACAATATGATCTGTTAAATTATTGCAATTGTAATACATAAAATAATAAATAAAATAAAATAAACAAATAATTATTCTAATATTATTAAATAAAAATTTCAACTAAAAACAAAACTTGCGTATAACGGTCATAGTTTGGCATGAAATTCACCTAACATTAGTTGATATATTTATTATATATATGTTCATGTTGATTAATGTTGCTAACATTAGAAGAGTTTTGTTAATGAGTTCTTATTAGGGCACTTAATAAGAAACTTGACATATTTGTACATAATGCATGAGAGTTCATGTAACATGTAAGCTTGTTTTAGGAAGTACGTTAAAAATCAATTTTTTGGCTTTTTTTAGTTTTTTTTTTGAAAATATATATATAAGTAGAGAAGTAATTTAATCCAAAAAAAGTCAAAAAGTTAACTTTTAACTTAGATGCCAACGTAAACCGTAATGTACAATCAATTTAAATACCGTTAACCAAACCCATATTGTAATTGGGAAATACTTCGTAGCTCGAGAAATAGGGCTCGAATAGTGGCTCGAATGGATAAAAACGACATCGTTTTGTCTATTTTTTATTTTTTTTTCTTTCTCCAGTCTGTGTTCAGATACAGAGGGAGAGAAGAGACGAAGGGAGAGAGAGAGAGAGAAAAGAGAAGGGGAAGAGGAGAAGGAAGGGAATAATTTGTTCATCTTCATTGGTTCGGTGATCGACGGGGTGGAGGCTTCCATCTTCATTAATTTGTTCATCTTCATGGATCTGAAGATGCCCAGCTCTTCCATCTTCATTGATTTTTTTTTTTTTTTTTTTTTTTTTTTTTTCTAGTTGGTTCTGGTTCTGCTTGATGATCAAAGGTAATTTTTTTTTTTTTGTTGATGAAGATGATGGTGATGTTGAAGATGATGATGATGTTGTTGCTGATTTGAATCTGAGAATGAAGGGAACAAAAAAAAAAATCGAAAAAATTTAATGTGTTGTTGTTTGATTTGGTTGATCTTAATTGATGAAGAATCAAGCTTGCTTTTTTCTTTATCTGGAATCAATGCTTTTTTCTTCATCATTAAATTTCCTTTCTCTGGATTCATTTGGGCAGATTTAAAAAAAAAATTTGGGTTTGATCTGAAAATTTTTTTTCTTCTTAGATCAACAAATCTGAGGATCAACAAATTTTTTTTGGGTTTGATTTGGTTGATCTCTTCCTCTCTCTGCTTGATTTTCTGGGTTCATCGACATTTCTGGTTGATTTGGTTGATCACATTTCAGGTTCATGGATTTGGTTGATTTCTGGGTTCATCTACTTCATCACATTTCTGGGTTCATCTACTTGATTTTCTCTCTCTGTTTGATTTGGTTGATTTGGTTTGATTTGGTTGATCACATTTCAGGTTCATTGAAATTTTTTTGGTTGGTCTCTCTCTCTGCTTGATTTTCTGGGTTCATCCTCCAAATATATGAATCTGAAATGTGAATGAATCTGAAATGTGAATGAATCTGGGTTCATCGACTTCTTGCGTTGGGTTCATCCTCCATAGTTGATGTTCATCCTTCATTTCAGAAAAAACTCGGAAAAAATGAAAAAAAAAAAAAGACACCAAAACGACGTCGTTTTGGTGTCGAGCCACAGGTTCGAGCCACAGATTCGAGCTACGTAGCGGGGTCGATTGTAATTTAACAAATGGTGGCATTGTCCACTTATTTTCATCTTTTTATTTAATTTTTTTTTAAAGTAAATTATACTAATTTCTCTACAAATTTGATATAATTATGTGAAACTTCCTTAATATTTAATCGTATAAATGAAAAAAATAATAATATTATTTATTTTATATTAAAATGTTTATTAATGTGTCTACACATCCAATTAGTTTAACCTTTCTAAAAGTAAAATCAGTATAATTATGTCAAATTTATATAGATTATATATAGGGTACACTATCAATAGGTCCTAATAGTTGGACTTAATTTTCATCAAGTTCTATTAAAAATAAGTCCTAGTAAAATTATTGATAAAAATAATTTTTACATGTCGCTAAAAATTGACAATTAGTGATTTTTTTTTATCACGATTTTAATAAATTATCACTATAACTTATAATTAGTGACGCTTTTCTGTAATGAATTTTTCAAACTGTCGCTGAAAGCTTTTAGTTAGTGATATTTTTGTAACAAAATTTTTAAATTATTGCTGAAAATTAACAATTAGTAACTTTTTTTAACAGTATTTGATGAAAAATATCATTAATTATCATAGGGCTTATTGAATAATAATTCTACCTATTAAGACCTACACGTAAATCTCCTTATATATATATATATATATATATATTAATTTCAAAGATGATTTGTAATTTTAAAAAAAAAAAACATTGAATAGTAAATAAATTAGGAATATATTTGAAGGGTAAGTAATATTTACAACTTCATGATAGATACACCGCCATCTCTGCATAGGAGAAGGATATGTCAGATTTACAAGTAATTAATTAATTTATTTATATTCTGGCATTTTCTTCCTTGTCTTATGGTACCTACCACTTTTATCTTATGGTAGTAAATTACAACCCAACTAAGATCCTCATCAGATGGGTCTTTTTTAAATCTCTATTTTATTCTTGAGCACATACATACATACATACATACATACATACCAACCTTCAATCTATATATGCATTTTCCTATTGTTTTCTTAACAAGTTGATCGCCTAGCTAGTTGAACCATTGTTACCCATTAGGTCACCAGTATAGATAACAACAACTTCAATCGTCACATATGCTTCACGAATTAGGATGCCGATGATTGTCTCTTTTGGTAATGACTTTTAATTTATTTTGAATCATATTAGCTTTCTATTTTTTTATTAGTCTTTTTTTAAAAAGTCAAAAAAATTAAGTTTTAACCTACTTTCCAAAATAACCCGATGACAGACTTTTTATTTTTTTATATACAATCATGACAATTCAATGGGCCAATCTGATTAGCCAAAACTTCTGCAACCTTTCTATGAGATTAGTAGTTTGAATCTCCTCACGTATATACAGTGGTGATTCTAGGAATTTTTTTTGGTAAACATTTAAATTTTTTTTTTTTAAACTTTTCAAATCACACACAAATAAATAAGTAAAATAAAATTTTAATATATTGATATCATTGTTTCAAAAAATAAAATGTAGATACAAAAATTTACATAAAATATATTGTTTCTATTGCTAGCATGATTTTAAAAAAAATGAAGAAAACACTTTTAATTCAAATTGAGATAAGTTATAAAATTGTTGATCAATTGCAAAATTACATAATTTTCATATAAAGAGGTGGTGCACAAGGTTTGAACCTTCAAGACCTTGGTTTATTAAAAATACTCTTACCACTTAGAGAGCATAAATATTATAATACTTACTTCTTTATTAGTATTTGTTGTTATTCTTACTTATTTGAATTGCACACGCGGTCGCGTGTACCACCCACTAGTATATAGGGTTGCAAACAAGCCGAGTTTTAATATGTTTAGATTTATTTATTAAGATTTTAAAGAGTTCAAGCTCAATAGCTCGAGTTTGAGAGCTCATACTCAATAAAAATTTAACGAACCGAGCTTGAGCCGAGTTGTCTTATAAGCTTGACTTGAGCTCGAGTCTCTTCACGAGCCTTAATGTACCAAAAAAATTATAAATTCATATTTACATATGAGGCTAAAATTACAATTAAAACTTTAATTATACAATTATATATAATATATATATATATATAAATATACTGAAAGAAAAGTCAATATTTTATTAAAATAATAATATATACCGCCACTATTATGTAAATGTACTATCTATAATTATCTATTATTTATATTTACATTTTTTAATATATAAATAACCTATTTATCTTATTTTTTATATATATTTTTATATTATTTAATATATAAATAATAAATGTTAAACGAGATAACTAACGAGTCGAACTTTAGTATGTTTGAGTTTGTTTATTAAGATTTTAACGAGCTCTAACTCAAACACAAAAATAAAAATAAAAATAATAAACCGAGTTCAAACGAGCCCTTGTCGAGCTGAGTTCGAACCTGTTCACAAACAATTCTGTTTATTTGCAACTCTAAATATATATTAATTAAAGGGTTATGGTCAGAGTTGGATTGGGTGTTCAAGAAAATGGTTAAATGGGTGTTCAACTGGATTGAGTGTCCAGAAAAGTAAGTTAAGATGTTCAACATAAAATTTTAGGCTAAATTATATATATATATATATATAATAAATTTAAAAAATACAGGATGTTTAATTGAACATCCAATATAACACCTAGAGTTGCTCCTACTTATATGTATATTATTTCTAGTGTATTTATTGAAAGTTTTTCTCCCACATTTTGAGATTTTTTATATCAATCATATATATATATATGTTACATTAAATGGAAACTCGGCCCCACTTGGATAGGTTTTTTGGCCAATCTCATTCATAAAATGTTGTTAGATTTTCCTAGTCTTACCAAGAGCCCCATCTCAATATTCCGAATTATTCATATTTAGATTTTTCTTTTAGCAGAATGAGATAATCAAAATTACATAATCGAATCACATCTATATGATCATGGAAACTCAATGACATCGTTAAGTTGGTACAATGTTACATAAAATGAGTAGTCCATCTTCAGTCCATGATCAAATTACAGAGGTCTAACCTTTATGGGTCCACAACAAGTTGAACTCGATCTCTTCAGTTCGATGATGTATTGGTAAGAAATTATTCCCTCTATACTCCATTTTGAGAAAGTGGGTGATTCAAATCCCAACCATGCCCAATATTTAATGGTCTTATTGGCCCAACATAAGATAGACCTTTCACAAAATTTCCTCTATTCTACAATCGCCAAACTTTAATAGTGTACCGGGTAAGCCTCACAATTTTATTTATTATGGTCTGTTCAAGGGGTAAGCATGGTCCGGATTGGACCGGATTAGGATAAAATCAGGACTAATTCGTTATTTACGGTTCTTGAAAAATTGGAACCAATCCAATCCGTTTAAATTATGGAACCAATCCATTTAAATACGGATTGGATCGGTTTAGGACCACGGATTTACATAATTAAATAACAAAAAAATATATATATATAATACTTTAATTTCATAAAAATATAAACATAGCGTTATATTAGTTCCACAATAACAACATGTTTTTCTATAATAGCGATATACTGTTCTAGAATTTAAACAACTATAAGAAAACTGATTTCACCATAAGTATTTAGATCATTACAAATTAAAACTAAAAACTAACAAACAAAAGTAATAAAAGAAGATATCATACAGTTTAGGTTTGAGTTTAGATTTTATATATAATAAGAGAAGATACTGTGGGGGAGGATGTATAATAAAATATAGACTATTTGCATACGGTCCGGATATGTTCAAATCCGGAACCGTGGAGTTCAATCCAGAACCAATCCGTGGACTACGGATTTTTAATTCTTCAATGCGGAACCGAACAGCAGATTCAAAAAACAATCCAAACCTATCGGATTGGACTGGACTGGATCGGACTACGGATTTCACGGATTCTTTGCTCAGCCCTAGTCTGTTCTAAATTTTTATATCAAGACTCAAATCTTTTTATATTGCTTATTGGGCTAAGGCCAACAAACGGGCTATTTTCTCTTCAAGTGGGTCTTTAAGTCCACAATATCATTCAGCCCAGCCCCATGGATGCTTCTCCATCGGCCGTCAATTCTACAATTTTCACTGATATAAAGGAAACCACAAAGCTCACAAGCTATTGAGTTGAGCCGAGTAAAATATTATGCTATTTAAGTTTAGTTTGAAAGCTTAATAAATTTTAAAATGCGTTTAAATTTGATTTGTTTACCTATTGAACTAAGCTTAAATAATTTAATTTTTTATACTGCATATAAAAGCTAAGGAACTTCTTTTCCTTCACAAACCTGCCCTATTTCTGTATATACTGTCGACTTGCTGTTGGCGAGTGGAGTTTTTCTATATTTGGATGGTAGATCCTTCCATTGGTTCCAGTGAGATCGAAAAATCTCGAGTTAGAGGTTTGGATCTTCTTCGTGCATTGAACCATGGCATGAAGGTGAGGGTTTCCATCTTCATGGAGCTCCCTTGCGACAAGTATGTAGTATGGCTGACAGGTTAGTTGGAGGAGAGATTGGAGGAGTTCTAAGAGTTGTTACTTTCGGGCATGGGCATTGAAATCTGGTTGGAACTTAACAAATACATGGAATTCCTCCTCTAATAGTGAGATCTGGTTGGAACTTAACAAATACATGGAAATCTCTCTGGCATCCTACTAAATTCTTCATTAATTCGGTAGGGACTGTCGAGTATTTGATGTCATCTATGACGTTGTAGACGGCGTCTTGGTCGTAGTCCTTGAAACTTATTCTGCCGGAGAAGTAATTGTGTCGTCCGAGGCTTCTGGCCCAGGCGGTTTTGCCTGTTCTTGAGGGTCCTTCGAGGTAGAGGGAGATTGGGCAGATGGGCCTCTGCTCTGGTTCCTGTTATCAGAGGAGGAGGAGAGTTCTTCGTCAGTATATAAATTGATTATATTATTTTTGTGTATCCCTAATCTGAGGAAATCGTCTTCCCTCCAAACGGAAAGACTGCAATTTTGACATAACTCGTACTGAACGCAATTTCGACTTACAAACAAAATATTATTTTCTGCCCATTTTTTTACTTCTTCATTTAAGAAAGGAAATGAATTAAAAGGGCTAGTATATGGAGGCCTCTCTCTTTTGTAATGATCCCTGAAAAATGTTTTTAATTGGGGGTATTTTGTGACGTAATCGGTGGGACATCTTTCTTTACAAAGAGCAAAGAATTGTTCCTCCGTTTCTGCTTCGCCAAGTATTCCCCTCCAGAGTTCGTCTCTCTTTTTCGAAGGACTTTTCCCCTTAGATGAAAATTCTCCCCATTCGACGAACTCGCCCCCTTTCTGTATATACTGTCGACTTGCTGTTGGCGAGTGGAGTTTTTCTATATTTGGATGGTAGATCCTCCCATTGGTTCCAGTGAGATCGAAAAATCTCGAGTTGGAGGTTTGGATCTTCTTCGTGCATTGAACCATGGCATGAAGGTGAGGGTTTCCATCTTCATGGAGCTCCCTTGCGACAAGTATGTAGTATGGCTGACAGGTTAGTTGGAGGAGAGATTGGAGGAGTTCTAAGAGTTGTTACTTTCGGGCATGGGCATTGTGGGTAGGTGAGAAAAACATTCTTGGCATAAAAACGGAAAGAGGCTTGGCGAGGCATTATTTAGCTTATTTAGTGATTAACACTTAACTCACACAGGTGTGATGTGTTGTTAGTCGAGGCTTTATATAGGGGGAGGTCACACCAGCTGGGGGGGGCGCTATATATAATATTACTAGCGCCCCCCTGTTCAAATTGTACCCGATAGGCAATTTCAGCCGTCGATGGACGTACGGATGGTGACGTGTAAGGCGGAGATTAAATCCGTACTCACACCAAATAGTAATCACTGTTTGGAGTGAGTGGTGTGAGTAGACGTGGCCATGTCCTGTCCATCCACGTGTCACGATCGTGGTGATTTTGCTTGGATAAAAAGCAAAGGTGCACAGAATTCCGCGTGAATGAACAGTAATGGGCGGGAATTCAAATTTCAAATTTCGAATCTCCGTATTTACAGCTGTCTATATATCTGGGTCCAGCCTCAGATATTTGTCGGTGGAGAGAGATATGAGAGATATGCTTTTGCAGTTGGAGAGTTATTACACTGAGGTGATTTTCTGGTTCCTTGTTTCGTCCCTCCTTTTCTTTCTGCCATTTTTGTCGATTTATTTGGTATACAATGTTGTACTCCTTAGAAGAGTATCTCGAGAATTACGGGCAGTTCACTCAAATGTATGTAGATCGCTTTTTGACGTGGCAACTAGGACTGTGGGAAGAGAGCCGGCGGAGAGCTCCGGTGAAGTTTGTTCCGGTGTACGAAGAGCAGAGGGCAAAAATATCAAAGCTAAGGTGTCTGAACAGAAGGGTTAGCAGAGGTAACAGATCCTGTAGAAGTGTTCGTATAATAGATTTGGAGTTATTTATAAAAAATGGAAGGAATAGGAAGCAGCCATTACCGGACCCCCCTTGCGTACCGGAGGTCAAGGACACCGACGGCCAGTGGATTTAGGCATAGTTACCGTAGTCGTGCACCTTTTAAGACCCAGTATGTTCGCAGACGGTACGTTTAGAATATTCCCCGATTTATTAAGAAGAATAAAAGGGGAGTAAGGAAATTACAGCTATACGATGAACAATTAAGGGATGTTAAGTTTGATAATAAAGGCGTGGCGAGATTACTTAATGGTATTGAGTTGGGTAATAAGAGATCTGACCGTCAATCAGACAAGATTGTGGTTAAGGGTATCAAATTCATTGGTAATGTTCAATTGGGACAAGATGCTAAGGACGAAGCTGTGGTCCACCACGTGTTGTTTTTTGTCATCAGTGATAATAGTCCGTCAGATTCCGTCCCTACACCTGACAAGATATTTATTGGAGTTGGCGAGGGGAATCCTCAGACCTAGATTGTTGATCCTGACCAGTCCGACCGGTTTCAGATGCTAAAGAAAATGAGGTTCAAGCTCGTTGGTAGCAAGGACAAAGAGTACGTTCGTCACGGGATAGAAGTTGTGGACCGGTTCTTCCTAGTTGATGTTTGGACGGACTACAAAGATACGCTGTTGGGAAATGTTGGAAGCATTCAAAAGGGTGCCATATATTTAGTGGCTGCTACTGTTAGTGGAAAGGAATGCAAAATCACTTTAAGGAGTCAAATGTACTTTAAAACTGTTTAGAATTGTAATTTGATGTATTTTTATTTCTAATGTTCAGGTTAATGGAGGTGGACGATATAAAAACTGGGGTTGTTGAAGGCGTTTCAGCAAGTGATTTCAGTTGTATTGAACTTGCGTTGCCTAATTTATTTTCTCAATTGAGGTTAAGATACAAACAAAAAAGTATTAAGGTTGATAAAATATTGATAAACTATTCCCCCCTTTGCGCACCCAATACTAGTGGGTTGGTCAGAGTAAATGTTTATGATCGGAGGTTAGAAGGTAATGATAGTTTGCAGGGGTTGTGTTATTTTCCCAGTGGATTGTCAATGCGAGTTAGTCTATTATGGAAATGATTATTGTTCAATTAACGACAAACAGGTGCCATGGATGGTGAAGTATCGACTTGAAAACTCCAATATTAAAAGGGGGGTTACGTATTGTAAGATGAAGGGGTATCTGAAGTATTGTACGAGTGACATGCCAAAAGATTCGCAAATGAGGGCCCCCTCTATTGTTGTGTTATCTAAAAAATATACTAATGATAATGTTGATGTTTGGCATTGTCCTCCAACGAAGGCCATTCCGATTCTGACACGGACTAAGTCTGTTGGTTTACCGGAGAGGCGAAGAGATTTGTTGTTAGGAGGTTTTGGGGAAAGTGGTTCAGTTATTCATGAACAAGGTCGTCTGAGTTTGTCAGAGATTGATGTACGCAGAGGTGGTGATGAAACCAATGATGTTGATCCTGGCCCGTCGATTTCAGAGGTTGGTGTTAGCAAAGATGAAGTTGATCGTAGAGGATCAGTTGTTATGGATCCAGCAGAATTTTCTAATATTTTACGAAATGTAATCATCAGTGTAAAAAATAGTGATGTGACTCAAGATGTAATAGTTGATGATAAGGGAAATGTAGTAAGTAAATAAAACTTTGAGTGGTTTCATAAATAAAATTAATAAAATTTTTCATTAATCATGACAGTGGTCACATTAACATCAAACCATTCTCTCATTTTTGGGGACATTACATCTAACCAACTACTGTCCCCATTTGTTAATAAAATACAAGGAATTCCTCCTCTAATAGTGAGATCTGGTTGGAACTTAACAAATACATGGAAATCTCTCTGGCATCCTACTAAATTCTTCATTAATTCGGTAGGGACTGTCGAGTATTTGATGTCATCTATGACGTTGTAGACGGCGTCTTGGTCGTAGTCCTTGAAACTTATTCTGCCGGAGAAGTAATTGTGTCGTCCGAGGCTTCTGGCCCAGGCGGTTTTGCCTGTTCTTGAGGGTCCTTCGAGGTAGAGGGAGATTGGGCAGATGGGCCTCTGCTCTGGTTCCTGTTATCAGAGGAGGAGGAGAGTTCTTCGTCAGTATATAAATTGATTATATTATTTTTGTGTATCCCTAATCTAAGGAAATCGTCTTCCCTCCAAACGGAGAGACTGCAATTTTGACATAACTCGTACTGAACGCAATTTCGACTTACAAACAAAATATTATTTTCTGCCCATTTTTTTACTTCTTCATTTAAGAAAGGAAATGAATTAAAAGGGCTAGTATATGGAGGCCTCTCTCTTTTGTAATGATCCCTGAAAAATGTTTTTAATTGGGGGTATTTTGTGACGTAATCGGTGGGACATCTTTCTTTACAAAGAGCAAAGAATTGTTCCTCCGTTTCTGCTTCGCCAAGTATTCCCCTCCAGAGTTCGTCTCTCTTTTTCGAAGGACTTTTCCCCTTAGATGAAAATTCTCCCCATTCGACGAACTCGCCCCCTTTCTGTATATACTGTCGACTTGCTGTTGGCGAGTGGAGTTTTTCTATATTTGGATGGTAGATCCTCCCATTGGTTCCAGTGAGATCGAAAAATCTTGAGTTGGAGGTTTGGATCTTCTTCGTGCATTGAACCATGGCATGAAGGTGAGGGTTTCCATCTTCATGGAGCTCCCTTGCGACAAGTATGTAATATGGCTGACAGGTTAGTTGGAGGAGAGATTGGAGGAGTTCTAAGAGTTGTTACTTTCGGGCATGGGCATTGTGGGTAGGTGAGAAAAACATTCTTGGCATAAAAACGGAAAGAGGCTTGGCGAGGCATTATTTAGCTTATTTAGTGATTAACACTTAACTCACACAGGTGTGATGTGTTGTTAGTCGAGGCTTTATATAGGGGGAGGTCACACCAGCTGGGGGGGGCGCTATATATAATATTACTAGCGCCCCCCCTGTTCAAATTGTACCCGATAGGCAATTTCAGCCGTCGATGGACGTACGGATGGTGACGTGTAAGGCGGAGATTAAATCCGTACTCACACCAAATAGTAATCACTGTTTGGAGTGAGTGGTGTGAGTAGACGTGGCCATGTCCTGTCCATCCACGTGTCACGATCGTGGTGATTTTGCTTGGATAAAAAGCAAAGGTGCACAGAATTCCGCGTGAATGAACAGTAATGGGCGGGAATTCAAATTTCAAATTTCGAATCTCCGTATTTACAGCTGTCTATATATCTGGGTCCAGCCTCAGATATTTGTCGGTGGAGAGAGATATGAGAGATATGCTTTTGCAGTTGGAGAGTTATTACACTGAGGTGATTTTCTGGTTCCTTGTTTCGTCCCTCCTTTTCTTTTTGCCATTTTTGTCGATTTATTTGGTATACAATGTTGTACTCCTTAGAAGAGTATCCCGAGAATTACGGGCAGTTCACTCAAATGTGTGTAGATCGCTTTTTGACGTGGCAACTAGGACTGTGGGAAGAGAGCCGGCGGAGAGCTTCGGTGAAGTTTGTTCCGGTGTACGAAGAGCAGAGGGCAAAAACATCAAAGCTAAGGTGTCTGAACAAAAGGGTTAGCAGAGGTAACAGATCCTGTAGAAGTGTTCGTATAAAAAATTTGGAGTTATTTATAAAAAAATGGAAGGAATAGGAAGCAGGCATTACCGGACCCCCCTTTCCTTACTCCCCTTTTGTTCTTCTTATTAAATCGGAGAATATTCTGAACGTACCGTCTGCGAACATACTGGGTCTTAAAAGGTGCATGACTACGGTAACTACGCCTAAATCCACTGGCCGCCGGTGTCCTTGACCTCCGGTACTCTTCAAATTTTAAATCCAAACACAACCATAATACGTTAAAAAAAATAATAATAATAATAATTGAGAAAAGAATGTGGGCTTGAAAGTAGGATTTCAGATTATTCAACAAAAAAATGGATTTCATATTTTAATTGGGCCAAGTCTAAGGTCCATATATTAATGGAATACAATCAGTTTAAAATGATTATACCTTGGCCCATGAATCAATGATCCAAAAGAAAGAGTTCCAAAATTAGAAAGAAAATTGAAAAGAGAATTAAAAAAAAAATGAGAAAATTGCATTTTAATGATGCAGTGAAATATATTTTTATTTTTATGATGGTGTAAGTTTCTGTGTGCATAGTATAAAATTTTTTCTGTGCATGGTATAAGTCTATCATGTGTGTTAGGGTTACCCCACAATTTTTTTTATATTTATAATGTAATTATTTTTTTGCTGTTCCATTGATTTGCTATTCCCCATAAAAAATTGAAAGAGAATAAAAGGAGAACCAAAAGAAGAAAGAAAATAGAAAGGATAAAGGAAAACCTGAACAAACATAATTGAAAAGAGTTAATCCTCGTAGCTCGAAAAATTCGGCCCGAATGTGGCTCGAATCTGCTTGAAGAGGGAAGAGGGAGAGAAGAGAGGAAGAAGAGGGAGAGGGAGAAGGAGAGGAAGAAGGAAGCAGAGGGGAAGAAGAGGGAGAGCGTCGCCATCGTCGTCGTCGTCGATCGTCGCCGATCGTCGCCCCAGCCCCGCCGTCGCTCCGTCGTCGTCCTCGTCGCCCCAGCCCCGCCGCTCCGTCGCCCCGCCTCTTCCTCCTCCCCCTCCCTCCTCCTCCTCCTCCCCCTCCCTCCTCCTCCTCCAGCCGATTTTATGGCCCCCTCCCCTCCCTCCTCCTCCTCCCCTCCCCCTCCTCTTCTTCTCCCTTCTTCCCTCTCCCCTCTCCCGATCTGCAACAAAACCAGGGAAAAAAAAAAAAAAAAAAAAAAAAAAAAAATTCGACCCCAAAACGACGTCGTTTTGGGGTCGAGCCAAACCCTCGAGCCAAATATTCGAGCTACCAATCACTACTCAATTGAAAATGATGTTGGATTGGGTTGTGGAGTTTTAAGTCATCAAATATTAAAGACAACAACTAAAGAGGAACCAAACAAACACAATTTGAAAAACACAAAAAAAAAAACAACAAAATATATATGTATATATATATTAAGTAATCCAAATATTTTATTAAAATTTCTATTAATTTTTTTATATGGGTGTGGGACTATACCATGTGGGTTTCATGTAGGTCCTACATCTATATCAAATATTAAAATTTTAGTACTCCATCTATCCCAAAATATTATTCATTTATTCTATTTTTTATTGTCCCAAAATATTAACTCATTTTCAAAAATTAATGAATAAAATAATATGAATTTACTATTTTGCTCTTCTTTTAAATTCATTAATAATACAAAAAATACAATTATAATAATTGATATTTTCAAAAAAAAATATACTATCAAAAGATAATTTAAAAAAATTAAATTTTTCAAAAGAAACTATTATTTTAAGACGAAAGAAGTAAAACATTTAAGATTCCTAATATTATTATTTTTTTAAAAAAAATCTCAAAATCTCAAAAAGTGGTTTTTAATTAGTTGTCTCCCTCTCTCCTCTCTTACACAGTGTGTGTGCGTGCGTGCGTTCGTTAGAATGGACCGGTCCGTTCTTTGACTTCACTCGAAACAGAATATTGTATAAGATTTGGGCCCCTATTATACTAGTCTCGTTTGGTACGTGACTTTTTTTAGTCAAAAAGTCACTAAAAAAATTAAAAAATCAACATTCTATATTAAAAAGTCAAATATTCCATTTCTCTTTACTTTCTGCACATCTTTTCGTAAAAAGTCAAAAAGTCATCCCAAACATACTAATTTTTTTTATATTACATTTTAACAAAAAAGTCAAAAAATTACTAAAAAAGCCTATTCCCAAACGAGGCCTAATAGTGGGGTCCAATGTTTCAAATTCTTAGTTAAAGTTAAAAAGTTATTTTGTTATTTTAATTAATTATTTTCTTAATACTCATTGCATCAAATTTTGTATTTTAACTCAATCTTATTAAAATATTATTTTCTTATTATATTTGTTATTCTTTCTTTTTTTTATTAAATTGATGAGATACCAATCAAATAATTCTTAAAAAATGCCCACAAAAAAAAAAAAAAAAACGAACTTCTGGTAATACCTAATCCTCTTATTGTAGGGATGAACGATACCCCACTTATTATAGTGAGATACTATAATACTTTTAAATTTTAATACACTTGTAGCGAGATCTATGAACCCAATTTTTTTAGGTTTATACCACTAATTTAGTTGAAAAATGACTCTACCGAGTTTGGCGAGGATGCTCGTATAATGGATAGAATGTTGTTATCAAGCAAGGTTAAATACTGTCACTTTCCTATCTATAAGTTTAAGTTTGTGTTGACTTGGCCTTGTTTGGGTATCAAATATAAGCGCACTTATTTCATCTTTTTATCTTTTTTGGGTCACATCAATCAACATCTTCTCTCTACTTTTTCTACACATAATACAAGAAAAGTCAAAAAGTGCACTTATTCTAAACTTCCCAAACTTGGCATTGATATATATATTTATTTAATTTAACTAGCTTGTACTTTTACTTGTAAATAATTTTCAAATCACATTAAAATTATACAAACAAAAAAAATTACACATTAAATATTAAAGGATTTGGTTAATATTGAATTTAAAAAAAATAAAAATAAAAATTTACTGAACATAAAATAATTATAAAAAAAATATGGCTATTTTTTTTTTTTTTGGTTGAGAAACTCAACCTAAATATTAATCTATAGATTCATAAAATAGAAATGCTGAACCATAAAAAAGTGCACTAAATTTTACTCCGAATTAAATTTTATAGTATAGATTTAAGATTAATAATGTGTTTTGTTCATGAAAAATGAAAAAAAAAAAAAAATACCACTTAATGGTAATTTTTAAAACTTATTAATATTTATAATTATTTTAAAAAATTGATAAAAAAGAGCCTAAACGGTGCAGTGAGTCTCATAATATATACAAAAACATTTGAGAGGAAGGTTTTGGGTTAAAATAATTAATAAAATTAAAAAATAAAATAAAATAATTAATAATATAAAATATTATATTTAAATAATAATTATTTTATTTTTTTCACAATCTTCAAATAAACTTTAAAAAAAATAAACTATTTTTTTAAATGTATATATTTTAATAAGACTAAAATAATTGAAAGATAACTAAAGTCTCGTTTGACAATTAAATATTTTAGTTAAAAATTCAAAAAATCACTATAAACCATCATATCACTCTCTTTATTTTTTTAATATATTTTTAAAAAAAATCAAAAAATTACTAAAATAAATTACTTCCAAACGAGCCCTGAAATGGCGAACCTCTCCAACGAGCTCTATGTATGTACAGGGCGAAGCCGTTTTGGGGAGTTGGGGCAGGCGGCCCAGCACGCTCCCCCGTTCGCGCAGCTGTCGAGCATTGCTCACACCAGAAAAGATAGATACAGATAGATATACTACACTTGACTTACTTAACACACAGCTGAGTAGAGAGAGAGACACACAGAGTTGTAGATAGAGAAAAAAAAAAAGGTGAACAGAGTTGAACCGGTTTCTTGCAGAGTGATTAAAGGTGAAGCAAAGGGGAGAGAGAGAGAGAGAGAGAGAGTTAGAATATAAATATTAAGGCATTTTCTTTTTTCTTTTTATTTTTTTAAATTACCTTATTTGGTGGTCTGTGATGAGATCGGCTATTGATTCTGATTCTGGTTCTGTCGTTTTTGTTAGGCAATAATAGTGAATATTTGGGCAATTGAGAGCTAGGGTTTTCTGGCCATTTTGGGGTTTGACTGAAAAAATATATATATATATGTATCTGTGTGTAACTAGTTATGTGTATTTAGGTATATAAGATAGTGATGGAGAGAGAGATGGTGTTGAAATCAAGTTTTCTGTGGTTGATCATAGTGGTTCATCCTCTGAGCTTCATTTGTGCAAATATGGAAGGTGTGCAGATGAGTTTACACCGTTTTTTTTTTATAAAAAAAAAAAATTATTTATGGAAATGGTAATCTTGATTATCTTGTTTGCAAAAAATGGGCATTTTCAGTTTGGAATACAGAGGCATGTAAGAGAATGATATATGTAATTAAGTTTGTTTTCTTTGGCATTGATTAATGTCTGTTCTTGAACTATTAGAAAATGGTAAATTCAATGATTTTGGGGTTGTTGATCTTTGTTTAGTGCAATAGATTTTTGAATGTTGAATGAGAAATGCTATATATTTTTGCACCCTTTTGTATCACCCCTTTATATTAATATTCAACCATTGTTCCTTGTTTAGAAATAATTTTTTAAGGAAATCAAATTATGTACCTGTGATATTAAACAGTTAAAATAAAAGAAAGGGTGAGAGCAGTCCACTTCTTGAATTTATATATCTGTACCTATAGAAACTCTTTATTATACAATTTTTAATTTATGTTCTTAGTTTGGGTCCAATATGCACAAAATGGATGATATTTAGAGGATAAAACCCTGTTTGGTTGTGTTCTTGTTTCTTTGTATTCATTTGTCATTTTTGTTTGTCATTTCATAAAAATAAAAAATTATGAAAAGTAAATAAAAAATTGAAAGTTCAAAAATAGCCATTGGTTCTCAAATTGTTTTGTTTTTTGTGCGAAAGTAGTTTTTCAAAATTCAAAAGCAATTTTTTGGTGTTTTTGAAATTTTTTTCAAAATTAATTTTCTGAAACAATTCGGCAAACAGGTTTTTTTTTTTTTTTTCTTCAAAAAATGAAAATAAAAAACGAAAACACAACCAAACAGCCCCGAAGTTTTTCACACACTTTGAAACATGTTATAATTGGTCACTAATTAAGTTCGTTTAGTTAATCTCCAGAAATAAACTTGGGATATGCCTTCTTTCTGAAATGTACTAGATTAAACTGATTCCAGTATTATGCTATATCAAGACTCCAGTTTCATTTCTTTATTCCGTTTGAGTAAGTCAGTGTCAATTGGAGAAGGCAATACTCTGATCTTCCTAGTCGGAATTTTTGTTGTTACATGTCTTTACTATTGTTATAAGTGGCATTTGATTGCTTTTGCTTATATCTATAAACAGGTGATGCTTTGCATAGCTTGAGAACCAACTTAATAGATCCTAACAATGTGCTACAGAGTTGGGATCCAACACTTGTTAACCCATGCACGTGGTTTCATGTTACATGTAACAATGATAATAGTGTTATAAGAGTGTAAGCAGCCTGCCGTATTCAGTACATGCTTAAGTTTAACTTTCTAAAATGAGACAGTACTTTGTATGATGTCTCCTTTGTGCCTATCTTTTTCCAGTGATCTTGGCAATGCGGCTTTATCTGGTCAGTTGGTCCCGCAGCTTGGCATGTTGAAGAATTTACAGTACTTGTAAGTTGTGTTTTCATGTTATGGAATATGTTTTTCTGTTTGTGTTTGTTCTTGTACAATTGTTACATTCAGCTTCTTCTATTTTGAAGTATGTAACGTTATCAAGTATTCACTTATCCCAAAATAATAAGTATCAGCTGGCTGCTGTTTTTTTTCTTCACTCTTATATGTACATTCGGAGTTGGACTTGGTTGACATTTATGTTTAATTATTTTTTTACATACTAGGCAGAGTTGGAATTATCTACATTGTAGACTTTTTTTTTTTGTCAGTGTTATTTGGTTTACCATCTGGTGACCAAAGATCATAGTTATTAACTTTTGGGAATTGGAAAGGGCAGGCACTGCAAAAGTAGGTAATATAATAAGGAAAAAGAGTTCTCTAACAGCAGGGTAGCCTTCATTAGTACATATCATGATGAACATAACGTGGAAACGGTTTTCGGTATTTAAACTAAAGAAAGGATCTGTTGAAACAAAAGAGCATGGTTTGATCTTTGACATAATGCTTGAAGATCAGCTATAATGTGGGTTATTGAATTTTGAGGTATTTGGCGATAAAATTAAATTATAACTGAATGAAACTAATAAATTGTTGGTACACTCCTGAAAATATCCTTTCTTTCAACATGACAATTTTTTAAAAGAGGTAACTGTGCTTTTCTATAAAGTCATGTTTTCCTTGTGGGAGTTCTAGTTAGTTGTTATGAAATCCAAAGAGAAAAGGAATTATGGAAAAGAAAATGCCAGTGCTTGAGTTTTTGATGTATTTGAAAATGCAAATTTGGTTGATTATCTCATAGTGTTTCTACTCCACGTACTGGGATAATTTGAAATGTTGGTAACATTATCTCATAGTCATTTAGAAAAAAGTCAGTTGTCTGCTTTCAAGAATGAGTTAATTCAAGGATGAGGATCAGAGTAATGGAAAAAGGACAATCTTGGTTCACTTCTAGGTGATATTATAAGACCGTAATAATTTTTTTGGTGAAAGAAAAAAATTTATGGAGAGAGAGAGAGTTTAGGGTTTAAATAACCAACCAAATGCTGGGTTTAGTTCTGGTTGATTCGCCTTTGAATTGGCCAGGTGGAATATTGGACCAAAATTTGGACTACCCTTTAAGCCCTGAAGGGTGAAAGTGCATATCTATTGGATGATTTCATGCATTTTTTTTAATGCAATATATTTGTAACTTACATATATGCTATGTGGAGACTTCTCATCTACAAATGATTTTTGTTTAATCTGTTAATGACAGGGAACTCTACAGTAACAATATAAGTGGACCCATTCCTAGTGACCTTGGGAATCTGACTAACTTGGTGAGCTTGGATCTCTACTTGAATGGTTTTACTGGTCCCATCCCAGACACTTTGGGCAGGCTGTCAAAGCTGCGCTTCCTGTGTGTATGCTTATCCTTCACTTGATTTTCATTACTGTTCGTTTTATAGTTGTATTTTTGCTTGTTCTTGTTGCTTCTTTTGCATTTAAATTTAAATTTACTGGTTGCACATTAATGATGGGGAAGTTGAGGAATTGACAGGGACAAAGGGCATAATGGTACTGTAATTGTGGGGTTAGGATGCATGTTGATACTCTCGAGTTCAGGTAGCAATGGTGGTAGTATGTGGTGACATGGAGTGGTCTGGATTGGGGATGGTAAAATTGTTACATGGTCTGGTAGGTTTTGGCTGCTGTCAGTGTTGTTGAAGTTGGGAAGCCTAACTTGGCTATGGGAATTGTTAAATACTTAGATACTGGAAACCTTGGTGTTTTTTGGGAATTCGGAACAGATAGCATTGCAATTTTAATGGCGAGTGTGACTTTAGGAGGGAGGATAGAAGGATAAGTGAAAATATTCTTATAAGAAGAAATAAATAATAATAAATATCAAATAGAAAGCAAGATATAAGAACTTCACTTCCCCCCCCGCCCCGGCCCCTTCTTCCCAATAGATGAAGAGGAATAGGAGCGTGCTCTGTTTCTTCCCAATAGATGAAGAGGAATAGGAGCGTGCTCTGTTGCTGGAGAGATGAAAATTGATATCTTGCGATCTCCATGTTCCAACCTGTTTTCTCTTGTTGTTTGCCTTTCAATAAAATTAACTGCAGAAGCAGCTTGTCAATGTTGACATGATCATCACCGAAACTTCAGGGACTAAACCTTTTCAGTGGTAGCAAGTTGTGATGACATTGATGCAACAACTGTTGTTGTGGTGCTAGTTGTGCAGTGGTGGGATGGTTAGTGTATGTAGTTGTGTGGTGTCCTTGGGGCTGGAAAATGCTTTCTAAAGTTATAATTAGGATTCAAGGATTAGGATTGCATTGATTCGGTGGATATGAAATTTTCTCCAAATTGGTTATGCAAAGAACAAGAAGGAATTGGGTTGCATTGATTTAGTGGATGTTGTCATGACCGTTGTTATTTAAAGGCAAAAGCATTGTTTTGCTAGTTATATACTGTTTTAATTACACTATGAATTGCTTTCACCAATTTGGTCTCCTGTCCAAAATAAAATCTCCAATTAGAATTGGACCCAGTGACTTTCCTATGTTGAACTGCATTCATTTTTATTGAAATGCTTCCTAGAAATACACTTGAAAAAATAAGAGGTGTTTTCTCTAAATTACTGGTTTTATTTTATCTATATAATATAAGAAGCAAAGGATTATGTTAAATTTTTTCACCGACAAGTTATTGAAGGTATTTGCACCAAGATTGTGATGCTAATGGAAACCAGG